>JAOTQR010039605.1:0-15462 GCA_025774065.1 Solanum ossicruentum | reverse complement strand
GGTTTTATAAGACCTAGTGTATCCCCTTGGGGTGCACCAGTGTTATTTGTTCGCAAAAAGGATGGCACCTTGAGAATATGTATCAACTATTGACAATTGAATAGGGTGACTATTAAGAACAGATACCCCCTCCCCAGGATGGATGATTTATTTGATCAGTTACAGGGTGCCAAATGCTTTTCAAAAATTGATCTGATATCGGGGTATCACTAAGTGAGGGTGAAGGAGGAAGATATACCTAAGAATGCTTTTAGAACACGGTACGGTCACTTTGAATTTCTTGTTATGTCATTTGGGCTAACGAATGGACCAGCAGTTTTCATGGCTCAGATGAACAGGGTATTTAAGCCATTCTTGGATGTGTTCGTGATCGTATTTATAGATGACATCTTGGTATGCTCAAGGTCAGAAGAGGACCATGAAAATCACTTACAATAAGTGTTGCAGGTTCTTCGTGATCGACTGTATGCCAAGTTTTATAAATGTAAATTTTGGCTAAAATCAGTGGCATTCTTGGGTCATATTGTGTCTGAGGAAGGAAAAAGAGTTGATTCACAAAAGATAGATGTTTTGAGAGATTGGCCATGGCCAACCATGCCCATGGAAGTTCGAAGCTTCCTAGGGTTGGCAGGTTATTACAGACGGTTTGTTGAAAGTTTTTCTTCCATTTCTGCACCTTTAAAAAAGTTGACACATAAGGCAACAAAGTTCCAATGGAATGATGCATGTGAAAGGAGCTTCCAGGAACTGAAAAATAAGCTAACTTCTACACCTGTGCTAGTACTTCCAGAGGCACTGAGGGGTATGTAGTGTATTGTGATGCTTCAGGAGTTGGCTTAGGGTGTTTGCTGACACAGCATGGCAGGGTAATTTCTTATGCATCCAGACAGCTACGACCACATGAGAAGAATTTCCCAACTCATGATCTTGAGCTAGCAGTGATTGTATTTTCTTTAAAAATATGGTGCCACTATTTGTATGGGGTTCTTGTTGACATATATACGGATCATAAGAGCTTGCAATACATCTTTAAGCAGGAATGCCTAAACTTAAGACAACAGAGATGGTTGGAGCTGATAAAGGATTATGATGTTGATATACTATACCATCCAGTGAAGGCAAATAAGGTAGCCGATGCTTTAAGTCGTAAGGCAATCATGCCTACTAGTGATAAGGCCATGGTGAGTCAAGGTGTGGCCAAGGATCTATGACAACGAGCTAGTTTGGGAGTTTGCCTTCTTGAAACTCCAAAGGAAGGGGTTATTGTACATAATGCAGTGACGTCTTCATTAGTAACATAAGTGAAAGAAAAACAGTTTGAGAATCCTGTTCTACGACAGCTTAAGGAAAAAGTGAGTCAGGGTACGATAAAGGGCTTTGACCTTACACAAAATGGAGCACTTTACTGGCAAAACAAATTATGTATGCCTGATATTGATGGGTTAAGAAGAAGGATAATGGAAGAAGCCCACTATTCCCGATATTACATCCATCATAGATTGACTATGATGTACCACGACCTGAAGGGAGTGTTTGGGTAGGGAGATATGAAAAAGGACCTTGCAGAATTTGTTGCTCAATTTCCAAATTTCCAGCAAGTGAAGGTAGAACATTAAAGCCCAGGAGGTTATATGCAGTGTATAGAACTTCCAACCTGGAAGTGGGATATGATTAACATGGATTTTGTTATCGGTTTGCCTCGCTCGTTTAAGAAGTTTGACTCCATATGGGTCATAGTTGATAGGCTCACAAAGTCAGCATATTTCCTACCTGTTAGGAGTGATTATACAGCGGAGGAGTATGCCAAGTTGTACCTCAAAGAGATAGTCAGGCTACATGGAGTCCCAATCTCCATTATATCTGACCGAGGAACTCAATTCACTGCGAGGTTTTGGAAGTCTTTCCAAAGGAGTTTAGGTACACAAGTGAATCTGAGTACAACTTTCCACCCTCAAACAGACGGTCAAGCAGAACGCACCATTCAAACACTTGAAGATATGTTGCGAGCTTGTGCATTGTATTTTAAAGGTAGTTGGGTGGACCATTTGCCACTTATTGAGTTTGCCTATAATAATAGCTGCCATTCAAGTATCAAGATGGCACCTTATAAAGCTTTGTATGGAAGAAAGTGTAGATCGCCCATTGGATGGTTTGAAGTGGGAGAAACCACCTTACTTGGGCCAGATCTAGTACAACAAGCCCTAGAAAAAGTTAAGGTAATACAACAGCAATTAGAAACAGCCCAAAGTCATCAAAAATCATATGCAGATGCTAGGAGGAGAGGGCTAGAATTTTCAGTAGGAGATTAGGTATTTTTAAAGGTGTCTCCAATGAAAGGGGTTATGAGGTTTGGTAAGAAAGGAAAACTGAGCCCACATTACATTGGGTCGTATAAGATTATTCAGAAGATTGAGCAAGTCATATATGAGTTAGAGCTACCCCAAGAGCTTTCAATGGTTCATCTAGTTTTTCATGAATTAATACTTCGAAAGTGCATAGGTGACCCATCCCTTATCACTCCTATTGAAGATGTACAGGTTACAAAAAATCTCACCTATGAAGAGGAACCTATTGCTATTCTGGATCGTCAAGTTAGGAAGCTAAGGAATAAATAAATAGCTTCAGTGAAGGTACTTTGGAGAAATCAGCAAGCAGAGACCCGGGAGGCCGAGGATGCGATGAAGTCGAAATACCCTCATTTGTTTGAAGCTAAAGATGACGCCCAATATGCAGAATTAGAGCACTAATAGGTATGTGTGATTGAATAATTAATGTGATGTTAAATGTTTATTTAAATAAAGGTTTATACTTCGTCAAGCTACCCATTTGTGCTAACATTCAAGGACGAATGTTCCTAAGGGGGAAAGGATGTAACACCCCACATTTTACAATTACTAATGCTATGTAAATGAATCTTGATTGGTTTGGTTAAATTAGCATCAATTCTTGAAATTGTTTGAATCTCGTGCTAATGGGCGAGTCTAAATGCTTAAGAGGGTCGAGGGTATATATGTGTTGGTGATAAATTGAGGATATATCAACCCTAAACTAAGTAAAGAATTGAGTGTATTGGATGAATTAATAATTTAGTAGGTGAGTCACCTACTTTATTGGCTTAAAATTGATAGCTAAACGGAGACGAGGCTCGACGCCGAATTTGTTCAAGTTCGATTATGAATATATTCTGTGTTAAGGGTGTAACTTTGGCCCATGTTTTAGTATCATAAATGGACCTTATTTTCAGACCAAGAAGAATTTAAAAACATGCTAAGTACACAACAAACAACTTGGCCATTTGGACCCAAAACCAGCTAAGAAGAAAGCTGGAAATTGGTAGCAAGGGTCCATCATATTTGAGACCCAATTAAGCCCAATTTTGGAGGATAAGATGTTGCATTAATAGAATATTAATGGGTGCCATTATCAGGTCAAAAGTGGAAGAGAAAGTTGGCCAAAAACAATCTTTAAAAATGGGTTAAGTGCAACACTAATTCATTCCACTAAGAAATAAAGTTTCAGCTTTCTTAAAGTTTTTTGTCCTCTATATAATTCACTTTACCAAGCTGCAAACTCAATTGTCTAAGGCTTTTGAAAGGAATCCAAAAGCTATAAGGCAAGGTAAGCAATTATATTTGTGTATTTAGTATGATCTCTTCAGGAAAAATAAGAAGTATATGATAGTGTATGAACCTAGAAATTTTGGACAGCTTATGTCCAGAAAGTTGTTGCACACTTGCCTTTTATTTTAGTGACTTCCATATGGTTTTTATGCTGTATTATGAAGAGGATTTGATGTTTATAACATGGTTTAAGTTATAGATATTGCTAGTATGATTTCTTCATGAAAAACAAGAAGTAAATGCTATTATATTATGCTGAAAATTCTGGACAACATGTGTCCTAAGAATTGTTGTGAACGTTTCTTATTGATCAAGAGGATTTTCTCTTAATTGGTTGGATTTATTATGAAGTAAGACTTATGTTCTAATAATACATAGGTTTTTAGTCATGTAATTAAGTTGCTGCACCACTTTTACAGTTCACAAAGATGAGTTGTTGTACAACGTCGTAGTTTCACTCTTAAAAGAAACTTGGGAGTTGAAAATTGTAATATGTTGTTCTATGACTTTCACCTATTTTGAGACTATTTTTGGACTAGTTTAAGACTTTTTTCATGTGTAAAAACATTGGATACAATTTTGGTAAAGTTAATATAAGTTTGGGAGTGTTGACGTTGAAGTGTGGTGAAAGGATGTAACGTTATGCCGCTTGTTTGTATGTTGTGAAGAATTGTTATGAGTTGTGCCTTGAGGACTATTTTAGGACTGATAAGAATCTGAAAATATGATATACATGAAATGTACATAAGGATGGTTTTTAGAAAGTACGTTTATAAGTGAAAAGGTTGAAGAAAAGTGTTTGCATCATTAGTTGGAAGCTTGTTGTCCAGGTGATCGTTTTTATGATATTGGACTGCCTAGGAGTGTTGTATTGCTGCTAGTACTAGTTTTATTGCTTAATATACTATAGCTAAATATTTGAGGGAAACCACAGCCACTCCAAGGTAGTAATGAGGTCATACAACGAGGTATGTAAGGTTACTTTTTTTCATATCATTTGGCATGAAACATAGATCCCTCGGTAAGTAAAGGCATTTATCTACTCCTACATGACAAGCAACCATATCTTCACTCTTTCACATATTCATATGCTCCTACATATAGTTACCTTCAATTGTACATACATACGTGGATACCAAGAACATGAGTTTTTCTTTTTGTTGCTAAACAAAGTTTATGAGTTGTTTCATTTCATACGCATTGCATTATTAATGTAACATACTCTATCCATTACCATATTTGCCTTTTATGATTATCTACATGTCAAATGCTGCCTATACAACCCTAAAGCTCCAATATTATGACTACCAAAAGAATCATCTCAAAGGTAATTGAAAGCTAAAGTAAAGTATATAGTATTTGATGGGTGGTAGCCCGAGGGGTGGAAGAATCACCTAGCCAGGGACGATCCTATCACGGGTGGTAGCCCGAGGGGTTAAGGAAGAAGCTAGCCAGAGATGATGTCGATATCCCGAGGGGTGGAAGAATCACCTAGCCAAGGAAAATCTTATTACGGGTGGTATCCCGAGGGGTTAAGGAATAACCTAGCTAGGGACGATCTCGATATAGTTTACCACTGATTAGCTGGTCATTTACAGTGCATGATGTGCACAGATTATATAGTAAAGGTAAAGCTACATAAAGAACATAAGATACTCGATTCCAAAGTATAACTAAAGGTAGTCTATTATCCTATACCAGTGCATAGTTTCATTTTAATGTATTTCATATACAGTATTTGCTGCCTTACATACTCAGTACATTATCTCATACTGACATCCCTTACGGGGGACATTTCATGCTGCAGCTACCGGGGCTAGTAGATCTCCCTAGTAGAGTACAGGACATTCAGCTGTTGTTACCAAGCTCCACGTTGTTCCGGAGCTTTGTGTGTGTTTAGAGCTTATATGTTTGCATTATGTAGTTAATTCAGATGGGGCCTGTCTTGAACATTACAAGACACTTTCTCTTGACTAGAGGATTTATAGACTATGTAAATTAATGTGTGGTCATGTCTCGTACTTTAGACACCGTGGCCCCAACGGCCTAGCTATACGCATCCCTTTGAGCATGTTATTACTGTTTATATTCCTAGAAGCATGCCAAACATAGAAATTCCTTATAATATGTATACAAAGCGCATAGATAGAGGTTGGTTCTCCCGAGCCTTATCGGTAATGGGTGTCAGTCCTCTCTAACGAGACTTTGGGGTGTGAAACTAATACACCATCTATTCACTTTTACTTGTCACTATTTCGCTTTTCAAAGTCAACTTGACTAAACTTCAAAGCTAAATTAATGTAGCTAACTCTAAAATTTAGATGATTGAAAACTATTCGAAAATGCTATAAGTTACAATTGTTCTCATATTAATGTGGTGACAAAATGCATTTTACAATGGTAGTCAATGTTCATATAGTTTGACCCTGATAAGTGAAATCATGATAAGTAAAAGAGAAAGGATGGAGTAGAAACTTTTTATTTTAACACAATTACAAAAATATCCTTATGGACCCATAACAAATGTAAAGATATATAGAGATTCTTCTAGATTTTTATTTTGAGCATTAATTATATAATTATTATATGACCTTAAATAAAGTTAAGATTACTAAAATGTCATTGGTCATCTTTCTCATGGCTCAATGTTCTTTGTGAGATGACAACATTTTTGAGATCTCAATGAGGTACTAGTCTAAAGATTTTGCCTTTTATCCTTCGTGTAATTATCCTCCGTTACCTCAAGCCCCAATAAACAGAATTATAGAATTGGGCATACCGCTATATTTCGCTTATAAATTGTTTTTGCTTCCTCTTAGATAAAAACTTATCAACAATATGACTTTTTATCTAATTATTTTGTTGAGTTCTGAGTTTAGATTTTACACTTGTGTACTTTATTTATGTATGCTTTCGTTTATATGAATTATTAATTGTACACAACACATTCAATTCTAATATTTTCCTAAAGACAATGTCAATCTCCATATATTTGCAATGATTTTATTTCGCTCTTTCGAGTATAAGGTAAGTATTAAATTTGTGCAATGACTTAATTTTCTTCTCCTTCTTGATATGCCTGCGTTCTTACAAATATGTTTGTTTCACTAGAAACTAATGTTTGAAGTTTATTTCCAAGTTTCTGTTCATAAATAACTTCCAAATACAAACTCCTTTTTAGAAGCGGCTAGAATCAGAAAAGTCATCCTCTCGGACTTTCTATTCTGTTGTTGCTTCTTAGATAAGAATGCCATCAACAATTGGATAATTTTGGTCAAATGGTATGTGGCTTTATCAATTTATGTCATCTTGTATTCGTCTTCTAATGTTGTGCTTTCTTTTCTCCGTTTGATTCCAAAATTTAACGAGCATCTAAACAACTTTTGTTTTGTATTTGTTTGTGGAAATTCCTCAATCATACAACTTACACTAGGAGGAAAGAAAGAAAACTATAGCGCCAAAAAAAAATTCCTACATTATAAATCAAAAGTTCAGTAAATGAATTGTACTTCTACTTGCTTTCTTGCAAATCACAAGATTGTTATATAACTTTGAAGTGGGTCTTCTTTCTTATATAGCAAAGTGAACATGCAAAGAATAATCAATTTACCATTTCCCAACTTTTCTATTTGACTAATGTCTAGGCGTCTATAGCATATCATGATGTATCTTTGAGGTTATACCCCATTAGTAGTAGCAAAGATCTTTTTTCCTCCTTGCTTTCTTACCAAACAAAACATTGAAACGGGTCACCACTTATAATTCTTTGAATTTGCATGGTTGTCGCTTCAGATTGTAGCACATTAGTAGCTATAGATATTAAAACTAAGGGATGACTAGCATGTCACATATGGTCACTATATGTATTTAATTTTTTTATTCTCTCACTCCTAATTATTTAGATAAGATATCCTTTTAATGAATTTTAAAAATTCTGCATGGATGTAGGTATTTAACTCTTGCGTGTTGTAGTCAAAGTAGGTGCTGGTGGGGATGAGGCTAGAATTTAGGGCTGGTAATCTTGTATGTTTATATTCCCTTAAGCCTTTTAGGATTCTCCTGTACAGCTTTGTTAGTCATACTCTTCAAAAGTGTAGTGAGTGCGTGTCGAATTCTCCAAAATTGGTTTATTTTTGGAGAATCTGACATGGTTTCTGTCTTGACTATGTTGTCTAACAGTTCCTGATGTTTTCATGAAAACCACGAATAAATGAGGCTGAGAATGAGTAGCGGCGATATCTCTTCAAGTTAATTTATCACATGATAGCATCGAGCAAGCAGTTGGTATATAATAGACACATCCCCTTTCCGTTGTTTTACGTAATAAGTTTTTGTTAACTATGCCTCTGAAATTGAAGATCATATTTTGATCAAATTCAAGCTTAATCTAAAGTTAGTTTGAAAATGAGGCATGTCATTACTGGTGCATCATTTGAGACAAGAGTTAAATTTTCTTACTTCATTTTCTTAAATCATCTTTTGAAACTTGCAGGCACTCTCTGACAGAGCTTTTCTAATTCACCTTTGAAATATATGATCCTTTTGTTATTTTAAATCCTCCTCTTTTGGTAACGCTATTTCAATATGTGCCTTTAAAAACTTTAGTCAATGAAATTTATTGTATTCTCAATGAGTGTCATACTATGTTTCCTTTATTTTCCTCTATTTTGCAGTACAATATAATTGTATGTGTATTATGCATCCTAAATAGTGACTTCTTTCTATTTATATATTTCATTTTCCTAAGAGGAATATGGCTGGATGAATAAATTTTCCCCTTTGGTATTACATGAATAATTCTATATTATACTGTTTAGTCATGGACGTTTATGAGAATTATGCTAGCAAGACTGCAAGAATATTGCCTTTCTGGACCACAACCAAAACAAAACTTTTCACACTAAGATCATATTCAGTAGCTTTTGTAGCATAATAGTTAGTCCATATTAATTGTAAAATTCTTATGCTATATTTAGGGATGAGATGCAACTTCAACTTACCATGAGTGTTCATATTTATTGATTAGCCAAGTTGAATGTTAATACTTCACATGATAATTAGATTCTCTGGTAAGCATTCGATCCCAAAAGTACGAAGTAGATTTGGCATCATTTTATACTGATCAAACTATGGGATTAAGGTGGAGAAAATGGTCCATTTTTAAACTACCATAAATGCCATTAAAGTAGAGCGGGACCTTAGCCCTTAAGGAATGAATACGTGCTTCCTTTATTAACACATCATATTACTCTCACAATTTTAAATGGAATGAAAATAACTAATTGCAGATTTTTTGTATATAATACTGACATTCTATCCTCAATTTAAATGTAACAAGTCATTCTGTTTGAAAATGGTACATAAGAAATTGATCACAACATGAAAAATACATCTGTTACTGTATCTATCATTAATACTCCTACATATGTAAATGTTAAAGTATATAATTATCCCATTTCAACATCTAGAATTATGATAAACAGAACATATATAGTTATTTGAGGTAAAATGACTACTCTGTATTTCATCTGTATTTGACACTCAAGAAGTGACCTTCCATCCTCAAAGTATATACTTATTGAACTGCTTCCACCATGAGCTTCAAAGTTATGAAGACCAAAAATCTTTTGGCAGCAATTGCATTTGATTCCTTCATGAGTTATCCGCCCTTCTGCCATTGGATTACCATTCTTGTTTTCGCAATATTTTACCTTAGCACGTGGCAGGACCATATTATTATTTATCAACCAAGATAAAACTGTTTGAGGTGTTTGATTAGAGGAAGAAGGACCCATCTCACGAGCACTTTTACTTGATCGCATATCACTATCTCGTTTTTTGAGACAAGGCCTGGACTTTACATCCCTATGTTTTCTATTCTTTCTTGATTCTTTTAACAATATGACCAGAGGTGTTTCATTGGTGACCTCTCACATGAGTTTCCCATATCTGTTGTTAGAGAAGGCACTTGTTCTGATAAGTGGCTTTCGACTTCCTGCTTTTTCACGCGCCATCTGCCAGCTTTTCGAAAAGACACAAAAGTTCTTCCTTCTGGAGAATAGTCATGATATCTCTTGGGATTCTTCCCAACATAATAGAATTTCAATCTAGTTGTAGCTACGTGTTTCTTAGCATTTAGGTAAATAGCCCCTATCTTCACCCCATGTCAATAGGACTTTAGATAGGCAGAAGTTCCTTGAGAATTTGGTAAACAATAGTCAATTACAACTTAGTGGTACATTTCAAGCTCCGTCATTATTACGCCAGGCTCAATTCTTGTTTCTTCGGGAACAATTCTTGATCCTTCAGGATCAATTGTGGATTCTTCAGGCTCTATTCTTGATTCTTCAGGAACAATTCTTGATTTCTCATGTTCAATTCTTGTTTCTTTAGGGGCAGTACTGTTCTGTTCAGGCTCAATACTTGTCTCTTCGGGTTCACTACTTGTTTCTTCATGCTCAATTCTCGTTTCTTTAAGCTCGATTCTTGTTTCATTAGGCTCAATTTTTGTTTCATCAGGCACCTCGCTGCATATTGGTCCTTCAATACAAGGAAACTAGGTGGAGTTATTAGTGCCACTGGGTAAACTACTCTGTTCAACTAGGGGAACCACCTGAAAATTTTTTGACTCTTCCAACACCTGGCAAACTTCACTAAGTGACTCACAAATGCTTCCATTAGGAGCAATGTAATTTTTCCTAATCATACTATTCTCCATTTTGAGTTCAAATTTCCTTCCCGTATATAAAAGATGCTTCTTAAACTTTTTCTTCGAGGACATAGATGACATACACTTAGTTGTAACTTCTAGACAAGAACCAGGTTCATTGAATAGTTACTGCCAATCAAATTTCTTCTTCTTTGTAGGAAGTCCTTCCTGGTGACTCTCAGAATTCACAAATGTTAGTGGTTCACTCTTTCTATTAGACAAAATACCAGCAACGTCATCACTAGGCGGCTTCTCAAATTCTCTTATCGGGGTTGCTTCTGGGCAAGAGTCAGTTTGACCAAACCTGGTCTGCCCCTCCAATTTCTTCTTCTTTGTAGGAGGTCTCCCCCTGCAAGGCTTATCATTTGCAAGAGTAAGTGGTTGACTCTTAGTAATTGCCAAAATACCTGCAATGTTATCACTAGTCATGTGGTAATCACTTACTCGAAGAACAATTTACTTATCAACACAGGATAGGATGTTTTCCATCTTCTACATGTGGTATTACCGCAGATTCTTAACAAGGATATTCATCTGTATTACCACATGATTTCTCTGTTTTACCTCCGGCTAGTGATGACATTGCTGGTATTTTATCCAGTACCAAGCGTCAACCACTGACTATCGCAAATCCTAAGCCTTGCAGGGGGATACCTCTTACAAAGAAGAAGAAATTGGAGAGGCAGACCAGGTTTGGTCAACCTGACTCTTGCCCAGAAGCAACCCCGATAAGAGAATTTAAGAAGCCACCTAGTGATGACATTACTGGTATTTTGTCTAATAGAAAGAGTGAACAACCAACTTTTGTGAGTTCTAAGAGTCAAAGAGAAGGACTTCCTACAAAGAAGAAGAAATTTGATTTGTAATAACAGTTCAGTGAACCTGATTCTTGTCTAGAAGAAACAACTAAGTGTATGCCATCTATGTCCTTGATGAAAAAGTTTATGAAGCATCTCTTATATAGGGGCTGGAAATTTGAACTTAAAATGGAGAATGGTAAGATTAAGAAAAATTACATTGTTCCTAATGGAAGCATTTGTGAGTCACTTAGTGAAGTTTACCAGGTGTTGGAAGAGTCAAAACATTATCTGGTCATTCCTCCAATTGAATAGAGGAGTTTTTCTAGTGCCACTGATAACTCCACCCGATCTTCGTGTATTGAAGGAACAACATGCAGTTAAGTTCTTGATGAAATAATAATTGATCCTGATTAAACAAGAATCGAGCCCGAAGAAACGAGAATTGAGCGTGAAGAAACAAGTATTGAACTTGAAGAGACAAGTATTGATCCTGAACAGAAAAGTACTGCCCTGAAGAAACAACAATTGAACATCAGGAATCAATAATTGATCCTGAAAAATCAAGAATAAAGCCTGAAGAATCCACAATTAATCCTGAAGAATCAAGAATGGATCCCGAAGATACAAGAATTGAGCTCCAAGAAACAACAATTGAGCCTGAAGTAACAACGATTGAGTCTGAAATTTGCCGCCAAGCTATAATTGACTATTGTTTACCAAAATCTCAAGACATTTTTGCCTAACAGAAGTCCTATAAACATAGGGGTGAAGATAGGGCTATATCCTTAAAAGAGAAGAAACACCTAGCTGCAACTAGATGGAAATTCTATTTTGTTGGAAGAATCCCAAGAGATATCGTTACTGTTCTCCAGAAGGAAGAACTTTTGTGTCTTTTTGAAAAGCTTACAAATGGTGCATGAAAATGTGGGAAGCTGAAAGCCACTTATCAGAACAAGTGTCTTCTCCAACAACAGCTATGGGAAACTCATGTGAGAGGTCACCAGTGGAATACGTCTAGTCTCATTGTTGAAAAAAATCAAGAAAGAAGAGAAAACATGAGGATGTGAAATCCATTCCTTCTCTCAACAAGGATATGGTGATATACGATCAAGTAAAAGAGCTTGAGAAGATGGTGTAGGATTTTTTGAGAGAGAAGTGTGGGCAATAAGAGGCTTCACTGTGGTTGTAATTTCACTTGTGTATTTGTAATGCATGTAGTAATGTCGTCCTTCACTCCAAATCTTTCTTTGATTTTCTTGATATTTTCTCATAAATGCATTTAAGGGAGTAGTTGGGAAGTGGTTGCCAGTTAATTTTTGTCTGCTTTGCCCCTCTCCCTAAGCTCTACTGACTTTTCTATTCCTTTTAATGTGATTTCCTTCGTGTGTATCTAGTAATACCCTTTGAAGTCCCATTTTTCTACCAATGGGGTGTGTCTCATTTCTTTTGGGCCTATCTTCTTTATCAGGCTTGTTCCTTTGGGCCATGTCTAGAGGTATGTGAGCTTTTGGGCTATAGTCCTCTTTATGCTCTGTTTACCAACGAGTCAGGGATCCTAGCTCGGCGGCCCTTCTGTTGGTGGTTTTCTTTGGAAATCAGACAACCTCCTAGTTTCCATCATATCTTTCTTGCAATTTTCTTTTACGGGATATTCTCCTTCCATTTTTAGTGGGTAATAGTTGGGAAATTGTTATTTGTGTGTCGCAATCGCAGAAAGTAAAACAAAATTTTAGATAAGAAGACAAGGAAGAAAGAGAAAGATAATAAAAAGAAGAAATAGAAAAGTAAAACAACACTTAATAATCTTGGTATTACCAATATCATTAATTATATATCTTACCAATACCATATATCAGATGTATACGTAATAAAATATTAATTATGCATAGACTGGGAAGAAAAGATCGTTTTATAGAGTTTATTAAGAAAAATAACAAATGAATTCTTTTGTTGTATTATTAGTAACTTGTTTGGTATTTCTTTTCAATCTATGTATAACTAATGCTTGTATTAGCTATACACTCTATTGTGTATTAAGGAACATATGATTAATAATAAGAATTTTTATGTTTTAGTAATGCAATGATTTTTGATACATGCGTTAGCATGATTAAAGGCCTAATTGTCCCTCAAAATCATTTTTACATCTTTCTATACCATAAATGTTTTTCCGTCAATCGCGGATGGAGCCAAAGATTCACTATTTTTTGGCTTTGGGGTATGATGGAATAAAGAAAAATGGCTCTTTAACTTGTCTGCACTTCTTTCAATTGTGAAGTAGCAGTTAGTCAATGCAACTTTTGACGCTCATCATGGATCATCCGAAAACAGTCGCGCTATATTTTTAAACATAGGAGTCAGGCTGCGTACATTCGACCCCTCTTGCCCCACAAAGGGCGGGAACCTTTGAGGCATTGGGGTAATGTTGTTGTTGTCTATACCATAAATGTGGAGGGTATCTTTGTAAATAGTTTTCTAATGCAACGCATACTATTTTTAATGCATTAGACCAAAGAGAAAATACATAAAATCCCCTTGAACTTGTCTGTGAAACTTATTTTAATACTTTAACTTTACATACAATTCTTTACCGCCATAAACTCATTTTAAGTGAATCTAATATCACCTTAACATTAGAATACCAAACACACAATGGCAAGTGTATTCTACACATGCCACTCCAATGCCACACATTACCACATTAAGAATTATTTAAACTATAATTTTTAATTCTTTTTTATTTATTTTAATTTTTTTATAAATTTAAGAAAAAATAAAAATCAATCTAAGATTTAAATATAAAAAAACAACTAAACTCTACAATTGATTCTCAAAATAATACTCACAGCAAAAATATTCAATCTTTAAGAAACAAGAATTGAGCATGAAGAAACAAGTACCGAACCTGAAGAGACATATATTGAGCCTGAAGAGACAAGTATTGGGCCTAAAGAAACAAGAATTGATCCCGAAAAAACAAGAATAAAGGCTGAAGAAACAAGAATTGTGCATGAAGAAACAAGAATTGAGCCTGAAGAAACAAAAACTGTGCTTGAAGGAACAAGTACTGAACTTGAAGTGACAGGTATTGAGCCAGAACAGAAAATTACTGTGCCTAAAGAAACAAGGATTGAACCTGAAAAATCAAGAATTGATCCTAAAGAATCAACAATTGATCCTGAAGAATCTACAATTGATCCCGATGAAACAAGAATTGAACTCGAAGAAACAAGAGTTGAGCCTAAAGTAACAATGATTGAGCCTGAAATGTGCCACCAAACTGTAACAGACTATTTTTTTTAACCAAAATCTCTAGACACCTCTGCCTATTAGAAATCCTATAGACATGGGGTGAAGATAGGAACCACATCCCTAAAAGCTAAGAAACACCTAGCTGCAACTGGATGGAAATACTCTTATATTAGGAAGATTCCCAAGAGATATGTTACTATTCTCCAGAAGGGAAAACATTTGTCTTTTCGAAAAAGCTTGCAAATGGTGCATGAAAAAGTGGGAAGCTGAAATTCATTTATCAGAACAAGTGCCTTCTCTATCAACGGCTACGAGAGATCACCAGTGGAAATACCTCTAGTTTCATTGTTAAGAGAATCAAGAAATAAAATAAACATAAAGATGTGAAATCCAGGCCTTCTCTAAAAAACAAAAAAAAAGAGATGGTGATATGTGACCAAGTAAAAGAGCATGAAAAGATGGTTTAGGATTATTTGTGAGAGAAGTGTGGGCAACAACGCCACGGTTAGCAGCCACAATGGATTCTTAAATCCTATTTTCTTTATTCAAAATTTTATAAAAATTTCGACAACATCTCCTCTTAAAAATATGCCGCCCCGAGAATTCAAGTCGGCTCATAGAGTCAACCAACAACAACAACAACAATGCACAATATCACGAGACCTTCTTTGATGTCATTTCAACATCATAACGTCGCAAACGCTACTATGACATAATTAACAAAAACAGGGCAGCATGCATTCTAACACCCTCCTACCATATTAAATCACTCCTACACACCCCAAGAACTTCAACGCATCATTCTAACGCCCAACGCAACTCCCCAATGTTAAAAAGCGACATTTCGCCTCCAACTAAGGCTCCAATTCAAGTTAATTATCAAGAATATATTCAACAAGGTTTCCAACACTTCTCACACCACATATGGACTAATTTCTTGCAAAATAAACATAAACACATAATTAAAACTCAAAATACAAGCATATGCAAACTCCACCTCTTTTCCATTTAACCCCAATTTCGAGTTTCATGGTTCAAGCTAGAAATCCACCTCTTTTCCATGATTTAACATCAATTTAAT
>JAOTQR010039584.1:0-15463 GCA_025774065.1 Solanum ossicruentum | reverse complement strand
TTAGGAATGAGACCATTCGGGAGAAGCTAAAGGTGGCCCCAATGGACGAAAAGATAAGGGAAAATGAGACAGCAATGGTTTTGACATGTGCAGAGAAGGAGTACCGATGCTCCTATTAGGAGGTGCGAGAGGTTGGTTTTGGGATATACTCAGAGGGGTAGAGGTGGACCGAAGAAGCACTGCGAGGAGATGATTAAACATGATATAATAGAACTTGATCTCACTAAGGACATGACCTTAGATAGAAATAAGTGGAGGTCGCTAATTTGAGTAGCAGGCTAATGGTATGGTTAGGTGCTTTTATCATATGTTCTCATTGCCTCTCGTATTATGTGTTAGTTTTATCTTGTTTATATACTGTCATTATTAGTCGCTCTTTCAGTTCCCTTCCCTTCCTTTTGTCATATCTAGTTCTTTCTTTCATACGGGTTTTGAGATGAGGGTTCCCAAGAAACAACCTCTCTACTTCTATAGTAGTGGTAAGGTCTGCGTACATTCTACTCTCCCCAAATCCCACTTGTGGGATTTTACTGGGTAGTTGTTGTTGTTGTTATATAGGATTCATCATATTCTCTAGCATAAAACATCATATAGGAATAATCATATACAGAAGGTCGTTTCATCATCATAACATCATTCATATCATATCTCATGCTTTGTACTTTCATTTCTTCAAGATACCCTAACCGGACATTTTATTAAACACCTTTGGGGTGTGTAGTGAGGGTAAAAGACCATGCAGTTTGGAAATGAAATCATGCACGAAAATCTATAGTAAAATCGTCAATCAACACCTTGCAACACCCCTAAAGACTTTCACATCAGAACCCCTCATCAAATCCAACATTAGATCCAAGTGTTAGATCTCAAAACATGCTAAAACAATCATAGTTTCATGAACTAAAATCACCACTTGACTTAGAGGAGAGGGTGTCTGATAAGGAAGTTGTATCGAGTAGATGCAGGGTGACTGATAAGGAAACTCTATCTATTAGATTGAGGAGCGGAAAGCAAGGAATGTTATCTTGTCTTTTCAAATAGAGAATATTGAAGCCGGGAAAAGGCTGACTTTTCCTCCCTCTCACTTCGTTCCAGCTACTTCGCCCGGGTGTCAAATAAAATAGACAATTGTTTTCACCTACCTATGCGACTTCCCCGACCTGCTTGTTCCCCCCCCCCCCCATCTTCCTTACCCTGACAAGTTCGCATCTTGCTGATTGTCTTTTTCGCTTATCCCGTATTGTTCTTGCTATATAGAGCCCTTATCAAAGAAATAAGCTATCTTGCTTAGGGCGGGTGACCATCTTCTAAAGGGGCCCGTCACTTCGTTCGAGCACAGGGTTTTTTGGTCTAAGAGAAAACCCGTGCTCTTTTTTCCTCAGGCTTTTCTTCTGCAAAAATCCATGAGACGAAATTAGCTCTTTGCTTTGTCTCCCCCCTGAATAAGTTTTGATCTGAACCTCGATTAGAGGAGAGAACACTGAGACTGGAGAAATGAAAACTTCTTTGCACCGTCAAAAGCCGCAAAGGAGTTAGGCTTCCTAGGAATGAGTCAGGTGGAATCTACTTAGTATGGGAAGAAGCCCTTGATCCTAGTTCCTTGGTTTATGAAATCTGGATAAAAGTCGATTGTAGTGCTCGTAGCCAAACATAAATCCCCTAGTATATGAAAGAGTGAAAAAGTGCTTTCGTTGTTATGGAATAAGAAGCCTTCGTATCTTAATGCACGTATTTAATTTATTCGGAGCTATTAGAGCGAGATCCACTTTTTGGGGAATATTAGTCGAAGCAATAACAAGAATCTTTCTAGTAGAACATCTTTCACAATCCCTGGAGAGATGGTTCACTAATAGACCGAAGGATAAGTCATTCGACTCATTCACATCCAGATCATGAATGTTTGGAATCCATATTATGCAAGGGCTTTTGCTAATTCAAATTTCAGGTTGTTGACCTTAAGAATTTCTTTTTCAGGTAGAGAAATTCTTTATAGGTTCCCTAACCTTTTCTATGCCTACTTCCAGGCGGGACTAGTTCTAGTTGATGTGGACTCAAATACGACATCTAGGGTCAAAGAGAAAGCTTTGGAGGTCGTTAGGGATGTCATAGGTGAGTATCGAAATCGTATAGAGAAAAGAAGAGCACAAGTTGCATAGATTTAGAGGAGAAGACTGATGCCAGAATTTGACTTAGTCGAAGGCCCCTGCTTGGTTGCCGGTCTAACGAACGATGACTTTCGTCCAATCATTCTCCTCAATTTCAATAGCAGAGAGAGAAAGGAGAAATTCAATTGTACCATGAAGCCAGGCAGATTACCTTCACTTCACCGGGACCGACTCCTCCGATCATGGCGTTCTTTAAAAAAGATTTGAGAGCTAAAGGGCTTAGGCAGAAACCAATTCTCTAAGAGTAAATCCCTCTAATTGCTTTCAAAGTTCTTCTAGTTCGACGCGAGCCACCCGGTGGTGTCCTTTTCCTTTCTAGACGAGAGGGCTCAAACTGATGACTCGAAGCCTATCGTATCCGTCTTGGAGTCGGCGCCTATTGATTTCTCCCCTGAATTGGAACCAAGACTAGGAGAGCAATCAAACAGACAGCCCAATGACGCCCGTGAGCAATCATGTCCTCTTTCACCCAATTCCCCCTAAATATATGGTAACCTGAATAGATATGAATCTCTAACTACTTCGTACCTCGTACTTCTTTCAGTCGAGCTACTTCGCTACTTTTGAACGACCTGTCCGGGTGATTTATTATCTATTTGATTTGACAATGGGGGAAAGTAATTAATTAAACACTATTAAACGAAACAATAAGAATAGAGTTTTCAATTGTAAATATTACACTGAACGAACTGCTAATGAAGCTTAATGCAGGGCAAGAAATGATATATGATATTTGACACCCGGGCGACGGTCTGCAAGCACGGAGGATTGCTTTCCCCACCTTGCCCCCTCCTACTCGAGGCCGGATGGCCGCGCCCCACAAGCACCCAACCTTCCTTTTGCTCTTCCTTCGGTTACATTATTGGACCTTTTGAATAACAACCACGAAGATCTTATGAAAATTGAACATTTTCGTAGCGAAGATATAAAACAGATATTTGGCTAGCATGTGCTTCCTCGGTGCGGAGAGCATCAGATTTACTCGAACGTTTCTACTTCCTTCTCGTTGCTTGCACCCACCACTCCCTTTTCCATCTCCATTATTTAGATTGTTATGACTACGGCGTGTGGAGAGGGTGACTGATAAGGAAGCTCGAACGAATGTGAGAGGGGCGAAACAGCTCGACTGAAAGGAGAGGGAGACTGAAAAGGAATATATTAGATTTTCCCTTTCATTAATTACTTTTGATTTTCTTCACTTCCAAATCATTCCTGTAGGGGACCCATTTTTTTCTGATCCTTCGAGCAAAAGATTCATTCTCTTCATAAAAAAGAGGTGCACAGCAATAAATATTTCTTTTTCGATTCATCCCTGGCGTCTTCTTTCTGCCTCCTGAACAAGTCCCCCTCAGTTCTGAAGATGGAGTCAGCGGACACCCTCTTATTGGTCCGATTCCGGGACTCATAGAAGTGAAACTTCGCCTCTTCTCCTTACTGAAGGTGGAATTAATTTCTTTAAACATAGAAAATATATCATATCGAAGCCGCTTCAACAAGGTGAAAATTCTCGTATTCCGTATGTACATGTTCCTGCGGCTCTATTGCTTCACTATACTTGACTAAAACTCAAACAAATGCTGGGTTGTATTAGAGATATTCGATTTAACAGGTGTGCTAAGTTCGAAAGGGGAGAAGTAGCGAGACTGATACAGGTCCAATAAATTTCTCAATATAAAAGACCCACTTGTAAAATAAACTTTAAATCAGGCAATATTAGTAAAAAGGAGACCCAGGCACTATGGGTGGAAGGACCCAATGGTTCCACACCACATACCTTGACTTTGGAGAACCATTGAAGAAGATTGAAGACGGAGACTTGAAGCTTGAAGAAGAACCTTAGCTTGGGATGAGGTTTTGGGACTTAAGTTTGGGGAGTGAAAATATAACTAAGTGTTTTCAGTTAGTATTGGGAAGTGTTTAAGATGATATAACGGTGAAATATGACTAAGTATGGATAAAAACACGTATGAGAGCTTTTATGCACAAGACTTAAAGTCTTGGACTAAAGTTGAAAAACAGAGTTCAAAATTACATAGGGGAGCGTCGCGAGGGGGATGCAGAAACCCCTTTTGGAATTTGATTTTTGAAATTTCCTAATTGCTACATCTTTCCTCTTAAATCAGGTTTAGACCCTCTTCCCCCTAATGTGGACTCCCAGAACAAGAATCGGAAGTTGGATTTTCTAAATCACAAATAGATTTTGAGATATAAGCAAATTAAAATTCCGGGCATTCTGAGGCACGTTTTAGGGAACTTTGTGGGGTCTTTACAATATCTCCCCCTTGGGAACATTCATCCTTGAATGTAAAAGAGACGTACAGGATAAGGGTATTCATGAACAAATCAGCCCCAACAAGAATGCAACATATCATGAAAAACACTATTTTCAAAATCTCAACCTAAGTGTGAAATCAATATCATAAGTTTATCTACTTAAATATGAATGCATATGAATGACATAGGGGATGAAATGTAAGACTTGAAATCACATATAAGACTTAGGATTTGTAACTTAGGCTTGAGTGGAATGGAAAAGATGAGGATATCACTTTTGCATGTCCGCTTTAGCCTCCCATGTAGCACTTTCAACTTGTTGGTTCCTCCAAAGGACTTTAACGGATGCCACTTCTTTGTTCCTCAATCTCTTTACTTGCCTATCCAAGATCTGAACCAAAATGTCCTTATAGGTCAAGTTATCCCCTACAACACCCACACATCAAGAGGCACAACGGCATTAGGATCACCAGCACATATTCTCTACATAGTGAAATGGAACACCAGATGAACCAAATTCATTTTACTAGGCAACTTTAACTCATAATCTACCTTGCCAAAGCTATCACCTCATAAGGGCCAATATACCTTGGGCTCAACTTCCCCATTTTACCAAAACAGACCATACCTTTCATTGGAGAAACCTTCAAATATACCCAATCACCTACTTGGAACTCTAGGTCTTTCCTCCTTACATCAACATAGGATTTTTGATGACTTTGGGCTGTCCTCAACCTTTCCCTAAACATCTTAACCTTCTCAAGAGCATCCATAACCTCTCCAACCTGAAACCAACCCACCTGTGATCTACAACATCACCCATAAAGAGCCTCATAAGGACCCATACCGATACTAGAGTGATAGCTATTATTGTAGGCAAGCTCAATCAATGGAAGATGGTCATCTCAACCACCTTTAAGCTCTAAACACAAGCCCTAAGCATATCTTCGAGTGTTTGAATTGTCCTTTCGTCTTGGACATCTGTTTTAGTGTGGAAGGCTGTATTAAAGTGAACATTGGTACTAAGATTCCTTTGAAAAGACTCCAAAAGTGTGAAGTAAATTGTGCACCACAATCTGATATAATGGATAAAGGAACCTCATGTAACCTCACTAACTCATGGGTGTACAACCTTGCATACTCTTCAGTCCTATATGTAGTCTTAACCGGTAGAAATTAAGCCGATTTCATCATCCTATCAACCACCACCCATATCGAATCAAAACCTCTTCTATTTTTGGCCAACACAACCACAAAATCCATATTAATTACCTCCCACTTCCAAGTGGGAATCTCTATGTCTTTGGTTAGGCCACCCAACCTTTGATGTTCGGCTTTGACTTGTTGACAACTATGGCAACTGGAAACAAATTTAGCAATATCCTTCTTCATGACTCACCACTAATACACATCTCTCAAGTCTCTACACATTTTGGTGGAATCGGGGTGGATAGAGTAAGAAGATTATGGGCCTCATCAAGAATTCTCTCCCTCAAACCATCAGTACATGGCATGCATAACATACCTGATACCTAACGAAACCATCTCCCCCTTGGGACAAAACCTCTACTTTGACCTCTTTCACTAAGGTCTTCAATTCAAGCAAGGAGGAGAAATATCTTGTTGGGCTATCACCTCATCAATTAGGGAAGTCTTGGACCTATCAATAACCACAACACCATCATTACCAACCTCTTCCAACCAACCCCCGATCTAGCCAACCAATATACCTCCTTATCTATCGCTTTATCACCACCATACACATGAGCTAGGCTACGTATGGACACCCAACTCAAAGCATCCACCACCATATTTGCCTTACCCAGATGATAATGCACACTCATGTCATAATCTTTGAGAAGTTCTAGCCACCTTTATTGTCTCAAGTTGAGATCTTTTTGTGTGAAGATATATTAAAGGCTCTTATGATCAGTGAAGACATCCACATGCACCCTATACAAATAATGATGCCAAATCTTTAATGAAAACACCACGATGGCTAATTCAAGATTATGGGTAGGGTAGTTCTTTTCATGCACTTTGAGTTGCCTAGAAGCATAGGCTATGACCTTACCATTTTGCAATAGTACACCATCCAAACAAACTCTAGATGCATCACAATACACAATAAAATCCTCTAACCCATCCGATAGTGATAATATAGGAGTGAACATAAGTCTATCTTTCAATGTTTGGAAGCTTTTCTGACATTCATTGGTCCATTCAAACTTAACCTTTTTTTGAGTCAATTTTTTCACAGGGGACGCAATGGAGGAGAACCCATTCACAAACCTTCAATAGTAACCCGCAAGGCCCAAGAAACTCCTGATATCTGACAGGATCAATGCTTTAGGTCAATTCCTAATCACATCGGTCTTCTTAGGATCCACTTTAATGCAATCCCCCGACACAACATGACCCAAGAATGCAACTTCCTTCAACCAAAACTCACACTTGTTATACTTAGCATGCAACTCTCTCCTCCCTCAACCTTTGCAATACCACCATCAAATGACCCATATCTCCTCCCTACTATGTGAATAGATCAAAACATCACCAATGAAGACCACGACAAAGGAATCAAGGTAGGGTTTGAAGACCCTATTCATTAGGTCCATGAAGATGGTCGGTGCATTAGTCAAACTAAAGGACATCACCAAAAATTCATGGTGCCCATGTCTAGTCTGGAAGGTCTTCTTGGGAATATCACACTCCCTCACCCTCTCTTGATGGTACTCGGACCGAAGATCAATCTTAGAGAAAAATGCTAGCCCCTTGCAGTTGGTCAAACAAGTCATCAATTCTCAGAAGAGGATACCTATTCTTTATAGTGACCCTATTGAGTTGTTTGTTATCAATGCACATTCAAAGTGACCCATCTTACTTCTTTACAAACAACACTAGTGTAACCCGAGGTGGTTGACTAGGTCTAATAAATCCCTTTTCAAACAAATCTTTCAATTGTTCCTTTAACTCCTTCAACTCCATCGGGGCCATACTGTAAGGGGGAATGGAGATAGGTTTAGTGTTGGGAAAGAGATATATGCCAAAATCTATCTCCCTTTAGGGAGGGACTCCGGGAAGGTCATTTAGGAAGACATCAAGAAACTCATTTACAACGAGGACCGACTCAATGGAAGGGACTTAGGACTAGACATCTTTAACTTTCAAAAGATGATACAAACACTCCCTAGAAATCAACTTATGGGCTTTAATGCATGAAAAGAATCTACCCTTGACTACCATATCTTGACTTTCCCACTCAAGGACAGGTTCATTAGGAAATTGAAACTTGACCCTATGGGTTCTACAATCAACAAACACATAGTAGACATGTAACCAATCCATTCTAAGTATGACATCAAAATCTACCATGTCTAATTCAATAAGATCACAAGGCAACAACTTATGCAAAATTCAAATAGGACAACTCTATTAAAGTTTCCTAGAGACAATAGAGGCACCAATAAGAGTATAAACTTCATACGACTCACACAACAACTCAGAGAAAACATGAAACTTTTTAGCAATAAGAGGGGTAACAAAGGAAAGAGTGGCACCTAGATCAATCAAAGCATACACATCAAAGTCAAAGATTTTCAACATACCGGTAACAACATCAGGGACCTCACCAACCCCTTGCCTTCTATGTAGAGCATAGAATCGATTGTGCCTTAGGTCACCACCTTGAGCAATACCTCTACCCAATGGAACCAAATTTGCACCTTGGCTCTTGACATGGTTTCTTGGACAATCTACCTTCTTGTGACCAAGCTCCCTACAACCGAAGCATGCTTAGAACCCTTAAACCATGGGCCATCATAACCCTTCCCACATCTAGGACATATATCATTAGGAGCCACACCATCAATACCTTGAGGTCTAGGGAAGGCATTGGAAAACTCCCTATTTGTAGCATAAGGAGGCCTCTGGCCTAGAGGGAATCGACCACCCCTATGGAACTTACCTCCATAATAGGATCTCTTGGCCTCATGGCCCATCCTTTTTCTCATATTTTCTTGCTCCATTTTCTCGGCATAGGTTATCAATCGAGACAAGTTCATGTCACCAATAAGCATGGTAGACCGCCATTCTTCACTTACCAAGTCGGAGACCCCCATAACAAACTTATTCATCCTTGACCTAGGATCGACCACCTAATGAGGAACACACTTTGAAAGTTGATTAAATTTGAGGGCATACTCCCTCATACTCAAAGCACCTTGTTTCAAGTTCATAAACTCTACCAATTTTGCCTCCCTAAGTTCAAGAGGGAAAAAGCGATTATGGAAGGCTAATTTGAACTCCTCCCAAAGCACCACATTACCAACTCCCTTATTAACCTTCCATTGATAATACCAAATTTGGGCTATCCATTTGAGTTGGTATGCCACCGACTCCACCTTTTCATTTGGCCTAACTCCCATGATATTCAAGATTTTGTAGACCTCATTAATGAACTCTTGTGGATCTTCATCAACCTTTGACCCATGGAAAACCAGAGGATTCATCCTCATGAAGTCTCTTACATTAGCTCCCAGGGTAGTAGCATGAGGGACTTAGGCCCCTTGTTGGACTTGGTTGGCCACCACTTGGGCAAGCATAGTAAGGGCATCCTAGAGCTCACCATTGGTAGGTTGCTCCTTAGGAGTTTGGGCATGTCTTCCGCTAGTGTTTGGAATGATCTAGAATAGCAAAGAACAATCATTAGAAGGGGCCAATTCACCAAACTCTATAGAACGACTTAGAACATGAATAAGGGAAACATTTCTTAAAATGCCTCAAAGCCTCCTATTCATAGTCATGGCGCACTTCACAACCATGAATAGGACTCTAATCGATACGGTGTGTTGGACTCCTAGGATCTACCAACCTAGTGCTCTGATATCAAGTTTGTCATGACCCAAGCCTAGGGCTTAGATGTGACACGGCAAATGGCGAACCTGAGGGAACCCCAATCAAGCCTCTCAACTTATCATTACACATCATTGGTCGTGGAAGCATGTAAAAGACATAAAACAATCATAAAGGGACAAAGGGACTAAGGGACAGCATGCCAAAAACATCATCATCAAGACAAGTAGTCATAGCTCATATCATAATTACACATCTTGTCCAACAACACCTCTAAATACGTAGATAGAGCGGGGGCCAAGAAAAAGTAACCGGCTCACCCTCATTGTCGTAATGGAATATCAGAAAGTGTCTCAATACATCGATAATAGCAATCATGGACTAAGGTCCTCGAAATGGAGGACTCACCAACAAGCTTGGAATAGCACCGACAAACCACGTGGAGGGGAAGGATGATCAACTTGAGCACCAGTTATTACATGGTGATATCATATAGGCAAGAGTATGCGTTAGTACATTTGAATGTACTAAGTATGTTGGATGCCATGCAACAAGAGATAAGTTTCATAACAAAAATGCATAACAATAGGCAATAGACATGATATAGAAATATGACATATATAATCGATTCATAAGTACAACATGCTTAAGTAACCCATGCTCATATAGGATATCATACATGTTGAAAATATCAAGCTAAATTTCTGAAGGGATAGAAGAGACCAAGCTAAATTTCCAAAGTACGAACCCGTTAGTAGGTTAGTGATGTTGCTGCCCCATCACTTAGGTGGATGAGTACTAACCATCATCTAGGTTGGTGATAATGCCGCCCTATCACTATGGTAGAGAAGTACAAACCATTGCCTAGGTTGACGAGTAGAAACCCCCATCTAGGTTAGTTATGTTGCCGCCCCATCTCCAGGTGGAGAAGTACAAACCCTTCGCTAGGTTATCCGGGTGCTCAAACCCTCAGGATTAGGCATGGTCGATTCTTCACTTTATATAGGATTTATCATATGCTCTAGTGCATACTTCATACAGGAATAATCATATACGTAAGCTCGTTTCATCATCATAACATCATTCATATCATATTTGATGCTTCGGACCTTCATTTCCTCAAGAAACACTAACCAAACATTTTATTAAACACCTTTGGGGTGTGTAGTGGGGGTAAAAGACCATGTAATTTGGAGATGAAATCATAAAAGAAAATCTATAGTAAAACCATCAATCAACACCTTGAAACACCCCAAGACATTCAAATCAAAACCCCTCATCAAATCCAACATTAGATCCAAGATTTAGAGCTCAAAACATGCTAAAACAACCATACTTTCATGAACTAAAATCACTGCGCAGTAAATTTCTCAATATACAAGACCCACATGTAAAATAAACTTTAAATCATGCAATATTAGTAAAAAGGAGGCCTAGGAACCATGGGTGGAAGGACCCAATTGTTCAACACCACATACCTTGACTTTTGAGAACCCTTGAAGAAGATTGGAGATGGACACTTGAAGCTTGAAGAAGAACCTTGAAGGAGAATCTTAGCTTGGGATAAGGGTTTGGAAGTTAAGTTTGGGGAGTGAAAATATGACTAAGTGTTTGAGTTAGTATTGGAAAATGTTTAGGATGATATAAGGGTGAAATATGACTAAGTATAGGTAGAAACACGTATGGAAGCTTTTAGGCCCAAGACTTAATGTTTTGGATCGAAGCTGAAAAATAGACTTCAAAATTACATAGGGGCGTGTCGCGAGGGGGACACGAAAACCCCTTTAGAATTTCATTTTTGAAATTTTGTAATTGCTAAATCTTTGCTCTTAAATCGGGGTTAGACCTTTCTCCCCTAATTTGGACCCCCTGAACAAGAAATTTGTAGTCAGATTTTCGAAATCGCAAACAGATTTTGAAATATAAGAAAATTGAAATTCTAGGCATTTCGAGACACATTTTAGGGAACTTTTTCGGGTCGTTACATGGGCTGTCAAAAGTCCACTCTCAATTATTTAAACACGGTCTATGGCATCCTTAAGCAAATCAACACCCAACATCGCCGATCCTAAATCAAACCATCCAATGGGTGATCTATACCACCAGCCTACAAGGCCTCAACTTGTGCCATCTGGATACTGGAATGATAACTGTTGTTATTGCAAACTCTTCCAATGGTAAGTGCTAGTCCTACTGGGTCCCAAAATCAATAAAACAGGCCCTAAGCATGTCCTCAAACACTTTAATGATGCACCGTGACCGACCATCGGTATTATCACGATCTGAGCCTAGGACCTAAACGTGACACGGTGAATGGGAACCCAAAAGGATACCAAACAAGCCTCTTAGCATATCTTTTACACATCCTTGGTTGTGAAAGCAAAGTAAACAACAATCAGAGAGTATAATTAAGGATAATGGGATCAAGGGAAGTCTTTAATAGCATAAATCATCAAAAGAGTCAAAACTCAAAGCGTAGTTATATAACTTGTCCAACAACACATCTAACAAAGATTGGGCATGGGCCAAGATAACTTTCTGGGCTCACCCTTTTAGTATCAAAGTTCAACATAAAGTGATAACCAAAGTAAGAGTTCAAAGCTAGTGTCCTCGAACTTGAGGACTCACCAATAGCTTATTTTCAAGATGACCTACTAGCCATGAGGAGGATGATCGTGATGGGATCCGGTTCCTACATGGTAACATCATGTTGGCATAGAGTATGCGTTAGTACATTTGAATATACTAAGTATGTAGTGTTCAATGCAACAAGAGATACACATCATAATCAAAATGCATAATCATAAGCAAGAGACAATATATTAGCAACATGACATGCACGATCAATGCTTGAAGCAAAACATGCTTATATGGAACATAATACATATGTAAGAAGAGACCATCATCATAGACAGAGAAGCTTAGTACAAGGAATCTAAGTCATTCCACCCATTTGGAAGGCGAATGAGGTATCTACCCTTCAATTGGTAGTACGGGCATACCAAACCCCCGATAAGGCAATTGATGTATCTACCCCTCAATTGGTATTACGGGTATACCACCCCTCGACAAGGTGATTAACTTAGATATACCACCCCCTGAAAAGGCGATTGAGGCATATGCCCTTCAACGAGGTAGTACGGGCATAATACACCCGTACAAGAAAATTGAGGCATAACACTCCCTCAACAAGGTGTGGTCAACTTGCAACAGTATTTATACTTTTCAAGAAATCAACACTTTTATAAATTCCTTTCATCATCATAAAGTCACTTAACTCATAACCCATGCAATAGACCTTCAATAACTCAAGAACCCTTAATCGAATATTTTATTAAACACTTGGCAGGTATGTAATGCTAGTTCAAAATCATGCAATTCAAGAGTAAAATCATATGAAAACTTCTTGTAAATCAACCCACCAACACTTGGCAATACACTCATACAAGATACATTGAAACCCCTTATCAAATCTCGTGATGGATCATAGATTCATAGCATAAAACATGCTTAAAGAGTCAACATTTTACGAAACCACATCATAGTTCATAATTAAATTAATAATAAGAAGTACCCATAGATAAATCAACTTGAAAACATATGATTTGCATAAAAAGAAAGGTTGGGCTCCATGGATGAAAGGACCCAATGGTTGAAACCCACATACCTCAAACTTGGGGATTTCCTTGATGAAGATTTGAATGAGAACTTGAAGCTTCAATAAGTTCCTTGAGATCCGGAATGAGTTTAGGATACTTGAAGGTGCGTGAAATATTTGGTTAAGTGTTAGAGAGGGTTTTGGGGAAAGTCTTGAATGATATGGGATTGAAAAATACCTAAGTATTGGTGTTTTTACACAAAGGGAGGCTTAGGCCCAAGCACCCAAGGCCTTGGACCGAAATAGGAAATATTGGCAACAAAATATACTGCTCAGCGACGGCTCGGCGTCGTAGAGTGAACACGTACTACTACTGGAAATTGAAATTTTGTCGAAATTTGTTTTTCGCTAAGTGTCCTCTAAAATTTGGGTTATACCCATTTACCAATCAATTTTACCCCTTGATCAAGAATATGAAGTTAAAATTTTGATATCAAGCATGGATTTTGAGATATATGAAAATTACAATTATTGGCTTTTTTCGAGGCACATTTTTGAGCACTTTTTGGGGCGTTTCAATATCTCCCCCTTGGAAACATTCATCCCTGAATTTCAAAGAGAGTACATAAGAAGAGTGATCACGAAAAAATTAGCCCCAACAAAAATGCAATAATGCACTTAAACAACATATTCAAAATATCAACACAAGTGTCAAAATCACCATAAACTTGTCAACGTAAATATGGATGCATGCAAATGACATAAAGGTTGAAACATAATATTTTAAATCATATAGAGGACTTGAATTTGTACCTTAAGCTTGAGTAGAATGGAAAAGATAAGGATATCACTTTTGTCACAACCCAAGCCTAGGGCCTAGGCATGACCGGCGAGGGTGGAACCCAAAGAAATCCCAAACAAGCCTTATAGTATATCATTACACATCCTTGGTCGTGGAATCCATTAAAATGACAATAAAAGATAAGCATAAACAAGGGAAAATTGTGACTAAGGGAACCTCTTTCATATCATAGGCAACAAGAGTCAATAGAATCAAAGGCTCATAACACAGATACACCATATGTCCAACAACACCTCTACTATATAAAGATAAAAGCAGGGGCCAAGACAAGGCAACCAGGCACACCCTCATAGTCAAAACAGAATCAAAGGAGAGCAAGTCTTAATATATAGTAAGAGATCATAAGTAACATCCCCGGAATGGAGGACTCACCAACAAGCTTGAGCGAAGTCGTACTAGCCACGTGGAGGAGGATGCTCAAGTGGGGCTTCGGTTCCTACATGGTGACATCACGTAGGCATAGAGTATGCATTAGTATGTTTGAATACACTAAATATGTGGGATACAATGCTAGCAAGGGATAGGAAATATAATCGAAATGCATAACCATAAGCAAAAGAATAGGTATAACGTCAATATGACATGCATGTTCAATCTTTAGGTAAAAAGATGCTTATAAATCACGAACAAGGAATGTGGACTCAATATAGGAAACATACTCAAACCACTTTGTACCAACCTTCATGAAATGGGCCAAATGATTCTCACTCACCTTGCGTTATAACCTTTTTGGAGAGTGTTATTAATACCCCGACATAGTCTTTTAGGTAGGTAGTATAAGACTTTCCCTACTTTACAATATCATCTTTTCTGTAAGAAATGTGATTCATTCTATCTTAAAGCATGAACTTTTCAATAGAATGTCCACATCTTACGACATGATCTTTTCAGTGGGAATCTTTAGGCTTTCCACCTTATGGTATGACCTTTTTGGTAGGATGTCTATGCCTTACAATATAATCTTTTCGGTAGGTACAATTAGCTATTCTACCTTACGGCATGAACTTTTTGGTAGGGTGTCCATACCTTACGATATGATCTTTTCGGTAAGAATCATTGGTCACTCTACCTTATGGCATGACATTTTCGGTAGGAATCATTAAAACTAGCTCATCTAACCATTACATTTCAGTCATCATGAAAGAACTCCTCATTTTCCCAAGAACACAACAAACATAAGAACCCAACAATCTACATGCAACCCTATAGGTAGCTTCCTATGAAACAACTCATACAAGCATCCCTATCATTGTCATGAAGTCATCATATAATCATCATAACACCTTTTAACTCATAAGACGTGCATCTCAAGAAACCCTAGCCGAACATTTTATCAAACACTTGGTGGGTGTGTAATGCTAGTATAAAATCATGAATTATAGGGATAAAATCATGAAAGAAAATCTATTGTAAAACCATCAATCAACACCTTGCAAAACCGTCAAGCAATATACATCAAAACCTATCATCAAATCTTACAATAGATCTAAGATTTATAACTCAAAACATAGCAAAACAGTCACAACTATACATAGCTTTAACATAGTGTGTAGTGATTTTCATAATATGCAAGACCATTTGTAAATCAACTTTAAATCATGCAATTTGAGTAAAAGGAGACTTAGGTATCATAGTTGAAAGAAACCCATGAAAGAAACCCACATACCTTGGATTAGAGATGAAATTGGTGAAGATTGGAGATGGAGACTT
>JAOTQR010039573.1:0-15464 GCA_025774065.1 Solanum ossicruentum | reverse complement strand
TATTGATCAATTAGGTCCCAAACTTTCCTATTTTAATCCCATTGAGGACTTTCGACCCCAATTAATTGTTATCCTTCATTTAACGAGAGTACGGGGTCTAACACATACGAAAAATAATTTTTGCTAATTTTCGACTTCTAGTGGCCCTGTGCGCCCAGATCGCAATGAGCTTGGGGCGCACCGCTGTGTATTTAGACACTGCGTGCCTGGTCCATGTCACACCTGTGGGGCGAACTCGTGAAAAACATTCTCCAGTTTTCTTATTTCATACAGGGCATTGAGGTAATAACCCAATGCCCATTTAAATGTGAAATCCTCCGTACTTGGTAACTTTTCAACTCTAGAACTCACAAAACCCTCTCTAAAATCTCTCCAAGACTTTATCAAAATTTCCATTCAAACTCGAGGATCTCTAGAATAACTTTGGATTTCAAGGACCCATTCCAAGCTTCAAGTCTCCTTCTAGTTTACTCCAAGAAATTTCCAAGTTTAGATATGTGGGTCTTCATCCATGGGTTCTTTCACCCATGGAGCCCAACCTTCTCATTTTATAAAATTGCATGATTTCAAGTTGTATTACTTTTGAATATCTCTTATTATGAATTATGAATGTAAATTATATTAGGTCTTATCAAGTATTGATTGATTATGCATGAATATCCATTTTAATCTCATACTATGAGTTGATTTATACCTATTGAAGTTTTGAATGATGTGAACTTTGGAAACTATGAACTATTTTGAATTTTGAGATGAAATTCAATATATCCAAAATGAGGGTTTTACTACAATATTAAAGGGTTGAATTGAATTGTTTTACTTCTTCTTGTTGCACTCTTGATTTGCATGATTTTGAACAAGTGTCATAAACCCACCATGTGTTTGATGAAATCACATAACAAGAATTTCTAAGTTGTTGATGAACTATTGCATGGTTTACAATTCAAGTGATTTCAAGACAACCATGGGCTTCCAAGCATGTTTTAAATTCATGAAAAGTATATATGATATTACAAGTGACAAGTTAAGCCCAATTTCAAGATTTGACCCTCTTGTGGGCTATTCATGTCAAGTTAAGCGATAAAGCATGATTATTATTTTACCCTCATGTTCAAGTTCAAGTAAGCTCACTAGAAGAGGTTAAGCTTGTGAATGAGCTACTCATGTCATGTTATCATGACTCTTACAAGTTGTTCATGTTATGATTAAAGTGTGATTATTTCAAGTATTCTGTGGGATTAGGCTTAGCACCGATTGAGGCTTAAGATGGTGGCTCGACTCAAGGGGTCTTTATATAAAGTCTTTAGTCTTTAAATTATGGCCACCATAGGATCATGTTATTTCCCTAAATGGGCTTTACTAGTGCATCCATCTAGCTCATGTTATCATATATGGTTTGCCTTGGCAAGTTGACTACACTTGGTCGGGAGGTGTCATGCCCGGTGTCATGCCTTGGATTCCAAGTAGTAGCTCGCTTGGTCTATGTTGATTAAGGCCTTCTCCCACATATGTGTGACTTATTATTCAAGCTAAATGTTTTACTTGCATATTTTATTACAAGCATTACTCAATCATGTCATATTGAGATTATATCCATTGCCTATCCGTATGCATTTTGAATATTAGGGCTTATGTCTTTGTTGCATTGCACCCCACATACTTAGTACAGTTCAAGTATTAACACATACTCTATGCCTACATGATATTACCATGTAGGAACTGGAGCTCCTATCGATCATCCTCTTCCACTGTAATACTCCACATTTTACATGTACTAATGCTACTCAAATGAAACATGATTTGGTTTGTTTAAATTAGCGCCAATTTTTAAAAAGTGCTTGAATCTCATGTTAATGGGCGATATATGCGTCTGACGCTTAAGAGAGTCAAGTGTATGAATGTTTTGGGAGGAGGTCACTACCCTAAACAAAGTGAAATAATTGAGATACTTGTATGACTTAATAATCTAGTAGGTTAGTCACCTACTTGCTTAGCTTAAATTTGCAAGCTAAACGGAAACGAGACTCGACGTTGAATTTGTCTAAGTTTGATTATGAATAAAGTATGTACTAAAAGTGTAACCTTAGCCCATGTTTTAACATCATAGATAGCCTATATGTTCAGTCCAAGGAGAATATTAGAAAGGGTCCAAAGACATCACACTGTCTTTGCTAAATTAGGCCCAAACATAAGTAAGAAGAAAGCTGGAAATGGGCAGCCAAGGTCCATCAAGTTTGTGACCCATTTGAGACCAATTATGAGGGGTACGCTGCTGCATAACAAGTGTTAATGCTTGGGAATAATGTCAAGAGAAAGTTGTTCAAATAAGACTTTTAAAACGGGATAAGAGAAGCCCTTTAGTCATTGTCAATTCAAACATGTTTTCTATTTTTCAAAACAAGTGTGCAGTTTTTTTCAAAAGACTCTTATCAACTTTTGACACTTTACCAAGCTGACTAGCTTCTACATCACAAGTGTATTAGTAGGTGGTAATGTATGGCCAAAATTGAAAGAGAAAGATGGCCAAGAAAGTCTCTAAAAACGGATCAAATGCAGCCCCTAAAGTCATTACATTTGAATAGTATTTCAGCTTTCCAAAACACTCTTGTCTTATATCTATTTCACTTCACCAAGCTGTAAACTCAATTTTCTAAGGCTTTTGAAGGGAATCCAGAACATATAAGGCAAAGGTAAGAAATTATAGTTGTGTATTTAGTATGATTTCTTCATGAAAAACAAGAAGTATATGATAGTGTCTTTGCTGGAAATTTACTGGAAATTCTGAACAACTTGTGTCTAGAAAGTTGCTGCACAGTTGCCTTTTATTTTGGTGACTTCTACATGGGTTTTGGGATTTATTATGAAGATAACTTGATGTTCTTAACATGGTTTAATTTATAGATATTTCTAGTATTGTTTCTTCATGTAAAACAAGAAGTATATGCTATTATATTATGCTGGAAATTCTGGACAGCATGTGTCTTAAGTATTGTTGTGAACATTTCTTGTTGTTCAAGAGGATTTTCTCCTAATTGGTTGGATGAAATATGAAGTAAGACTTATGATCTGACAATATATAGGTTGTTAGTCATGTAATTAAGCTACTGCACCGCTTTTATAGTCCACAAAGATGAGTTGTTTTACAACATCGTAATTTCACTCTTAAAAGAAACTTGGGAGCTGTAAATTGTAATATGCTGTTCCACGACTTTCACCTATTTTGGGACTATTTTTGGTCTAGTTTAAGACTGGTTTTATGTGTAAAAATGTTGGATACAATTTTGGTGATGTTAAAGCAAGTTTGGGAATTGTTGACGTTGAAGTGTGGTAAAAGGATGTAACGTTATACCTCTTGTTTGTATGTTGTGAAGAATTGTTATGTATGGTGTTGTGTAGGCTGTTTTAGGACTGGTATGGGTCTGAAAATAAGATATACATGACATGTACATAAGAATGGCTGTTAGAAAGTACGTTTATAAGTGAAAAGGTTGAAGAATCGTCTTTGCTTCATTAGTTGAAAGCTTGCTATCCGGGTGATCATTTTTATGATATTGGACTGCCTAGAAGTGTTTTGTTGATGCTAATACTAGTCTTATTGATTAATATACTATAGATAAATATTTTAGGGGAACCACAGCCACTCCAAGGTAGTAATGAGGTCAAAAAACGAGGTTTGTAAGGCTACTTGATTTCGTATTACTTGGCATGAAATATAGATCCTTCAGTAAGCAAAGACATTTATCTACTACAACATGACAAATCAGTCATACCTCCAATATATCACATGTTCATGTGCTTCCTTATATGTAGTTACCTTCAAATCCATATACATACGTGGATACCAAGTACATGAGTTCTTGTTGCCAATAAAGTTCATGATTTGTTTCATTTATGCATTTCATTGTTTATGTAACATACCCTCTTCACTGCCATAGTATCTTGTGCAATTATTTACATGTCACCTACTACATAATACAACCTTATGTCTCTAATATTATGATCACCAAAAGAATAATCTCAAAGGTAATTGAAAGATAAAGTATACAGTTTTTGATGAGTGGTAGCCCGAGGGGTGGAAGCATCATCTAGCCAGGGACGATCCTATCATGGGTGGTAGCCTGAGGGGTTAAGGAAGAACCTAGCCAAGGACAATCCCGATACAGTTTACCACTGATCAGTTGGTCATTTACAGTATATGATGTGCACAGATTATACAGTAAAGATAAAGAAATATAAATAATATAAAGTATACGATCCCAAAGTATATCTAAAGGTGGTCCCTTATTCTATACTAGTGCATGGTTTCATTTGAGTTGTTATTGCATACACAGTATTTACCACCTTACATATTCAGTACATTATCTCGTACTGAGTCCCTTGGGGGGGATCTGCATTTCATGCTGCAGGTATAAGTGCTAGTAGATCTCCCCAGTAGAGTACAGGACATTCAGCTATTGTTACCAAGCTCTAGGTTGCTTCAGAGCTTTGTGTGTGTTTAGAATTTATATGTTTACATTATATAGTTAATTCAGATGGAGGCTTTCCCGAATATTTATGGACACTTTCTCTCGACTAGAGGCTTTGTAGACTATGTAAACTAAAGTGTGGTCATGTCTCGTACATTAGACACCATGGCCCCAATGGCCTAGCTATATGCATCTCTTTTAGATTGTTGTGACCGTTTATCTTCTAGAAGCATGCCAAACATAGAAAATTCCTTACAATATGTATATAAAGATCATAGGTATAGGTTGGTTCTCCCAAACCTTATCGGCAACAGGTGTCAATCCGCCCTAACAGGACTTTGGGGCATGACATCCAAGTGGCTAATTCGGTTCTCTAAAGAAAGCTTTGGTGAGTCATCAAATCCGAGGACAATATCTATATAATACATGCTATGTTGAGACTTTGTTTTTATGTTGGCTACTTAATATCATGATGGTGAGCCCGGTAAATGTCTTGGGCCCACTCAATTCTTAAGTAGAGGTATTGTCGGATATTATATTTGTATATGCTTATGAGCTCGACTATCCTATGTTTTTTTTTATTATGAAAGAATTCTTTAAGTATCACTACCCTTTTGAATATTTGACTCTTTCTATTTTTTTATTTTGCTTATGCAACCAAAGATGTATACATGATATACTAAGAGGCTTGTTTAGATTGTCTCCGGACTTCTCATTCGCCGTGTCACATCTAGGCCTTAAGCTTGGGTCGTGACAATAACTAGCCTCGGATCTCTGCTCCTTCCTTGGAATTAGTACTTTATGGACCACATCAAAATAAAGTCTATTTAGTGAATACAACTCGCGTCTAAGAACCTTTCTTTGTTGAGACAAGGTAGGATGATCTAAAAGCGAGTCATAGGGTGATCTTGTAGCAAGTAACAGTGAGCAAAAATCAAAAATCTGCTAAGTGGAGGTCAACCCTACGAGGCCACTCTACGAGTCATAGGTCTTTTTGTATAGGTGGGTTCGTAGCAAGAAACAGAGAGCCAAAATTTTGGACCATGAACTGAAGGCCTAGACTACGAGAGGAGCATATGAGTTGTAGCCCAAGCAATGGCTTGTAGCAGTGGGTTGTGACAGTCATGTCCAACGTAAATTGCCTGATACGAGACCCCGATTACAACTCATAGCTTACCCTACGAGTCGTACCTGCGCGATGTACCTACTGCAAGCTGTCTTTTTCGTGTAATTTTTAGGGTTGAATTTATAAATACTATATGATAGGCTTTATTTTAAAAGATCCCAGACGTGAATCTTAGAGAGAACACTTTGAATACTCTCTATAATATTTTTAGGGTTTAGGGTAGGTTTCAAACTTTAATTTTTTTTTTGGGAAACAGACCTATGCTAAAGGGTCCCCACCCCTTTGGATGGTCAGGGATTGAGCCACACACCCCCAAGCCTTGTAGATAGAAAAAGATAAAGATACAAGTGGGGGTATAAAGCTAACCTCCACCCTGTGATGGTATACAAAATGCCAACCTACTAAGGCCAGATCATTTGTTCCCAAACTAAAAGAAAAGCAACTTCAGAACCAACTAAAGAGAGGACTCCTCTAAATACATAGAATCTAAGAAAGTAAGTAAATAAGGGAGTCTCTCCCCTTGCATAGTAAAAGGAGAAAAACAAAAGCACAATAGGAGAAATCCTAAAGAACAAACTAAAATAAGAAGATCTAAGGCGCAGAATAACATAAGCAAAAGACATTTTGGGATCAACAAAGCAGCAATAAGCAAGAAAATTGGAGAGGTTCTTTGATCTTGTTAAGCTTCTTTCTTCTAAATGCCACCATCTCAGCTTTGTCAAGGTAGTAGCATGATCTTGCATCCCTAGGAATCTAATCAGCAGTAAAATAAAACTAAGGAGCAGTAATGGAATGACTATGCTTGGCCAATACATCAGCAGCATGGTTGGCTTCTCTAAACACGTCTACATCTGAAACCTTCCAAATGAGTAGTATGCTGCATCAGCCTAGCCAAGATTTGATTAATATGCGAAGGAGGAGTAGTGAGGTGGTTGATCCACTTACACAATAGTTGTGAATCAACCTCCAACAACACTTTGTTCCATCCCATCTGTATGCACCAAACAACACCAAAGACAGGAGCTTTAGCTTCAGCTTGGTTGTTAGATTCTTCACCAAGTGGAGTAGCATATGCTAACAAAAATTCCCCATCCTTATTCCTGATAATCCCTCCAGCCCCCATTCTCCCATTAACAAGAGCACTTCCATCAAAATTCAATGTAACAACTGGTCAGGTGATATATTCCAAAGAACTGGAGTGATCTTAATATCATGTGAGCACTTTTCCACTAACTTCACTAGGTCCATCCAGTTAGTAGGCTAAGAGATGTAAAGGTAGGCAATCTTCATGGGGAAAAAGGTGCCTTTGAACACCAAATATTTAACTCTAATGAGATTAGACTTCTTCCAACATATCTACTAGCACATCTATTTTTCCACAAGTTTCAGCAAACAGAAATGGGAATTGCCTAAAATAATAATTTGTGAGCTTCATTTTGTGATTAGCTTTCCACCACTTCATGATGTAATGATGTAGGGGAAAGAGGTAATTGTTAATACCACAAGAAGTAGCAAAGTATCTCCACACATTAGTAGCAAAATGACCAGTGATGAAGATGTGGTCCACAGTATCAAAACCAGGCCTATATCAGCAACAACAATCCTTAGGTTAATAACCAAATTTGATAATTTTCTCATTTGTTGGTAATTTTCCCCTTAAAGCTCTCCAAAGTAAAAATGAACATTTGAAAGGGATGTTCTTATGCCAAGTAAGTCTGTTAAGCTCATCTTCAGCTCTTTTCTCCCTTATCATCCTCCAAACATAAGAGACAGCGTAGAGACCATCAGGATTGGGCTTTCAATTGCATGATTTGGTACCCTCTATTGAATCTATAAAGGAAGAGCTAAAATGGAAGCAACATGCTGGGGAGGAAGCAATATTCATGATTAAATCCACATTCCATTGTCCCTCCTAAATGAAATCAGCCATCCTTGTGTTATTTAATCTGCTACTAACCTCTCTGAAGTGAGTCAAAGGGCCAACCCCTAGCCAGTTGTCCCACCAAAAGGAACATGTACTAGAGTTTTATCTTCCAGTGAATGTGAGGTTCCATACTGTGTTTGTTAGGCATCATATTCTTCTAGAAAAGTGATTCCCCTGTGTCCCACTTCTTACCCATAGGATTGGATCTTTGACAGTACTTTGCTTTTAGGAAATCCCCCCATAGAGTTCTCTTGGATCTGAAAGACCACCATTGTTTGTATTAGAAAGCTTAGCAAACTTCAGCAACCATTCTAACACCAATCCTCCCTTCTTCACAAGGATAGCTAAGATTCCTCCAAAAGGACCAATGATACTTCTTTTTTCTCATCAAGCCAGCCCCAGAAAAAGTCTGCAATAATACATTGAATTTGCTTGAGAGTAGTTGAAGGAGGAGAAGGAACAAACAATACATGTATAGGAAGAGATTACAACACATGTTTGATAAGTGTAGCTCTGCCACCGTAACTTAGTAACTTTGACTGCCAACATAAGATTCTGGATACCACCTTAGATACAAGATCTGAAATGTAAGTGATCCTTTGTCTTCCAAAGTAGAATGGGCAGCCAAGGTTTGTAAATGGGGCCTTCTTTTGTAGGAAGCCAGTAATGAACTTAACTCTATCAACAGACCTCTTAAAAGCATTAGAATACATGATGAAGTGATCTTATTTTTGTTGATTAGTTGACCTGATAACCCCCCATTCATATCAAGAACTTTCATAATCAACACAAGAGTTTTCTTTTTTCCTGAAGAGAAAACAATGATGTCATCAGCAAAACTGAGGTGGTTTGATTGAGGACCTCTTTGCTTCATATAAAATCCATAAAAATTGGGAGGGTGATGCAACTGATACAACAATCTAGATAATACTTCAGCCCCAATAATAAAGAGAGCAGGTGATAAAGGATCACCTACTTAAGACCCCTAGTTGAGTGAAAGAGACCATGTCTTGATCTATTGATAATGATAGAGTACCAATCCAAACCATATCAATGAACCCTTCACCAAAGCCCATCTTTCTCATGACAATGTATATATAGGACTAAGTAACCTATCATATGTTTTTCCCATAGCAAGCTTAAGAATAACATTACCCCCAACGTTTGGTTTCTTAACTTGATGAATATTTTCCTGGGCAAGCATGATGTTTTTAGAAATACTTCTCCCTTTTACAAATCCAGACTGATTGGGAGAAATCAAGTTAGGAAGTATGGGAGCCAGTCTTGAACAAAATAGCTTAGAGATCACTTTGTTGACAAAATTGGTCAAACTTATTGGCCTGAATTCAGATAATCCGCTAGGATTCTTGACGTTGGGCAACAACACCAAACAAACATGAGTTAAGTATTTGGGAATTTTCTGACCACAGAAGAAAGAATAAATCATAGCTAACAAATCTGTCTTGATAATTTCCCAGCAAGTCTAAAAAAACTTGCCATTCATTCCATCTGGACCTGCTGCAGAATGTGTACCCATGGAAAACTTGTAACTCTCATTCTAATCCTAGTTGACCAAAGCAGGAATACAATTAAGAATGTCTTTATTAATATGCTTCTCCTCCCCAGTAAACATTTCCTGAAAGTGGTTGCATGCAACTTCTGCAATATCATCATCACCTTGATTCAGTCCCCATCATCATCCTTCACCTGGTGAATAAACAACCTTCTTCTTCCCCCTCTTAAAAGAGCACGGAAGTATCCAGTGTTAGCATCACCTTCCTGGAACTAGTGCAATTGAGATTTTTGCCTCAATATTGGTTCCTCAAGCTTGAGAAATATGATATACTCAACACTCAGGCTATGGAGATGTGTTCTAGCAGCATCTGAACACTAATTTATCAAGTCTTCTTCTACATCTTTAATTCTCTCCTCATAACTTTTATCCTTGGAATGAATATCCCCAAATTGAGTTCTGGACCAACTACTGAGAGTAGTAGATAATCTCTTCATTTTCTAATCAAATACCCATATAGGATTTCCTGAGATGGGCCTTTCCCAACACTCTTTCACAGTATCCATAAAACTTGGTTGATCAACCCAAAAATTTAGGAATTTGAAGTACTTAATTGCACCATTAGATCTAGTAGTTATTTCCAACAATAGAGGACAGTGATCAAAACTAACAGTAGGTAAATGAGTAATAGTGGAATGAGGCATGATTTCAAGCCATTTGTCATTCACAATTGCCCTATCCAACCTCTTCCACACCCTGAACATCACCCCCCGTATTATTAATCCAAGTGAACTTTTGCCCATTAAAGCCAAGATCCAATAAACCACAACCTTCAATTACAGCAATAAACTCCTTGTTCTTTTTCATGTTTTCATATATGCCCCTAATTTTTCCTCAGTGCTAGTGATTATATTGAAGTCCCCAACAGCACACCAAGGAAGCTCATTGAACCTGCTAGACAACTGCAACATTTTTTCCCACAAGGGTCTTCTCAAGTGATCTCTATATTTAGCATAAACAAATGTAGAAATAAATTTGTGAGGGAGTTGAATGTGTTGAATTTCACATGTGATTTGCTGTTGATCATTCTCCAGCATAACACAATCCACTTCATGGTTCCAAAACACCAAATTTTTCCATTGTTATTGCAAATAGCCTTCTCCATTCCCAATTGAATTCTAAAATTATGCAACTGAGAATTATCAGAAAAAGGTTCCAAAATAACAATGATAGTAAGTTGGTGGATAATCTTAAGAGATTGAATTCTTTCCATTGCTCCTTAGGTATTGATACCCATTACATTCCAAATGATTGTATTAATCACTGGGAAGATTTAGAGGTAAACAATTTGGTGTTGGTCTGCCACTTGTGACAGGATGTTTGGTGCTGAACTTTTTAGGATGAACTGTGATCTGATGAGACCCCCTGGGAGAAAGACCTTGTTCCTGACTCACTTGAGCAATCTCTTTTTGCATCACACTACCATTAGTAGGACTGAAGGCCCTAATGAGGTGTTCACTGGTCTTATCATCATCATCATACTCAGTAGCTGGTAGAGTATCAATATCTATTTCATCTTTACAGTTGATAACACCATGCTCATCATTTTCAAGGCTGGGAAGATCCAGTATTAAGTTGACAAAAGCTTGTCTCAACATCATTTGGTTTCCCACCAGGGTGAGGATTGGATTGAACATTGAGGGGGTGGGGGGTGATTGTCATGCCATAACAATCATCAACCAAGATGGATTTATTGCATGTTCCTGATTGAGGAGCATCCTTAGTACCAGGACTAGCCCCCTTATTCTCAAGAATAACCACACTATTCTCAAGTTTATTTTTCATTGCATCTCTTCTCTTATTACTTGGTTTATTCTTGCTTTTAGAACCACTTGAGCTTTCCGAAGACACCATATCCTTGGCCATACCTCCTTTTGATTGAATGTAATCAGTACCCTCATATTGTTTGAAAGTCTGACCCTCTAACAATTTATATAAACCTCTGACCACACTAGGCTAAGGAATAGAAGTAATTTTCTCTACATTCTGATGAGAGGGAGTGGTAGCACGAGCATGGAGTTTAGGTTTCCCCCAACCTTAGGTACCCCTTCCTACACATTAAAAAGTATCTCATTTCTTTCCATCCTCCCCCTAGGTACTACAACAACTATCCCAGTAATAAGAGGGAATATATGGGGAGGGGTTATTATAGCAACATTAATTACATCATTAACAACAAGGGGCTTTGGGGGCTGATTCATCACAACATGATCAGCATTCACATTTTGGGGAATTCCCAAGTTAATAACTGGGCAATCAGCACTGTTTTGAGCAGATATAGGTTGCTCCTTATGCATTTGTTGTGTTGTTGCCTGCTTCTTATTATTGTGCCTCTTCTTCTGAGTTTGCCACTGTTCCTCCTTTTGAATGGATTTATTAGCATCCTAAGATTTGTTATTGCTGCTAGAGTTTTGCCCTGTCTGCCTTTGTTTAGTAATTTGCTGAGTATCATCACTGATTTCCACTTCCTTCTGTTGCTTTGCTGCTTCTTCTTGCACTTTTCTTTTCTTTGTTTCCTCAGCTCTTCTTTTGATCATACACTTAGCCATGATATGCCCTTGATATCTACAATATTCACAATAATCTGGAATGTCTTCATATTGGATTAGTTGCCATTTACCAATTAAGAGGTCTTCTTCATCAAAACCCAACCAAACATGTTGTGGTCGTTCTTTAGTGATGTCCATTTGGACTATAACCTTGGCCACACTACCCCTTGTTTTCTGAATAGAAGCAGTCTCAAGGTACAGTGCCTTCCCAACAGGTGCATGGAGCTGAGATAACCTCCATATAATAACAATGCCATGGTAGTTCTGGCAAAGTTACCCAAACAAGGACTATGGAAGTCTCTTCTTTAGGTCTAAATGTGGGGGGTCCATAGTTGCAATATCATAAATTGTCCATCTATATACATTCTTTGTTTGGTCCATATTGTGATATGGTCAGGCTTATTATCCAAATTAATATAGATATGCCTGGAATTGAAATGGGCAATTTTAACCCCACCAATCAACTGAGTCTGGGAGATAAAATTTTTCCTGATCACAACCATCCTTGGCATGGTACTAGAGAATTTGCCAACAAGGGTGTATCTATATATTTCTACAAGTTTGCCAATGAAATCCTCTTTTTTAAAAATAACTGCAGGATGGCCCTGTTAAGTAGTTATTTTGGAGGAGCAATAACAATGGGTACCTCAGTTTTGGCCTGATTCATCCTGAACCTGGTAAAAAAGATTGCATAACAGTAGGGGGAGATGGTTCAGTTTTCCACTGATTGTTGGTGGTCTTAGTTGATGCTGTGGGAACCAACTTATCAGCGGTGCTATCTCTGATGGTAGGGGGGACATTTTTGAATTTTTGGGGCTGGTAAGCATCAAAGTTTGAGGAAATTTTTGAAGGTGGATAGTTTCCAGGTAATTTTGACAAAGTAAGATTCTCCTGGACTTTATTCACATCCCCAGCACTCTTACTGCAATCACCATGATTCACAATAGATTTCCCATTCTCAGCACCATAAGCATTCACATCATGGATGATTTCCACACTCACCTCATTAATAAACACTCCTTTATCTTTGGTCACAGGAATATAGCACTTACCTGAGGTGGATGATGAGTCCTTAGGATCCTCCAAGCCTTCAATAGAGCCCTTAATCTTACCCTAAGCAGTCCCTTGCTCTTGATTTACCTGATTCTACATGCTTCTTTCGTCAGTGGGTGTGTGATCCTTCACTAATCCCTTCAAATGTTGCATAGATTGATCACACTTCACTCCTTGATCAATTACATTCAAGGAATTAGGCCCCTGAAGTTCAGTTCCTAATAATTGCAATTGAACAGGAAATTGGGTGGGGAAAACCCTAATTTCCAAATTCGAGAAGTTTGGATCATTAACTTTTAGAGATTCTTGGTTCACAAGCTCCACCTTGGTCCCAAGAGTCGAGTATGCCCTCTTGCCCCACGAAATTCGCCGAAGCACCGTCATAGCCGCCGTGAAGCCCTCCGCCGTTGAAATCACTAGTAGAATTGGCCCTAAAACCACCCATGGAACCATCATGATGTGGGGAAACTTCCCCACTAGGAGCAATCCAATGAATTTGGTCTGAAGTTAATAGAATTCCTAGGCACACAATAGGCGACTCAGTCGCATTTCTCCCAAAATTTGCCTGGTCTGATCTATCAATTTGGATGATAGTTTGCTCTGATATTTTGCCCATAAATAGATCCTTAGCTGTAGAATCATCTCCAACCTTTGATACAATACAACATGCCCCAAATTCACTAGGGAAATAATTTCTCGAGCCCTTACCAGTTCCTCTTCTGAAATCGCTCCAGGGATCGCCAAAATGAGCTGCGAATTTCCAAAACTTGGGATATTATTGTGCGTATGTTATGCTGGGTTGGGTGTGCATGGTCCAAGCACCCGTATTGGTCCTGGTCCGACGGCCTGTCGGCGTCTGCCGGTGCCTCATACGCCATGCCGATGAGACTGGTAGTAGAAATGCACTAGAGAGCGTTTTAAAGATAGAATGTAGAGAGAGAAAAATTGTAGAAAAATGAGGAAGCCATAACTTAATTGGAAAACCGACTTTTGTGGATTGCAAGACTCACATTGTATTCATTCTCTATTTCTCAAAGCTTGTGGTTTACAACTTGTGGTGCTCTTATTCTTTATTGTTTTGGGTAAACTCTTAACTATGTCATTTATTTGCATTATTTTTTGTTTTGCCTTAGCCATGAATAGCTAAGTACCTACAAATTGTGGTTGTGGGAACCATGGGTAGTTGACTTGAAATAACCTAGGGTTTGTGCATTTCTATGATTGGGGTTTTGCATTTATTATTTATTTCCCTTCATTATGATTGATGTTTGGTAATGGCCAACACCAAACGTCACCCACTATCATGATCTTGACCAATGTAATGGCGAATAGGAAAAGGAAAGTAGAAGACAAAATTTGATTGAAGTGTTCTCATCTAATCAACCAAACCTGACCAAGGGGAGGTTGACTGGAACATTGGGTAACGGTTAGTTGGAACACCATGATTGCAGATCGCGTACCATTATCACGACCCAAGCCTAGGGCCTAGACGTGACACGACATATGGGAAAACTGAAGGAACCCCAAAAAAGTCTCTTAACTTGTCATTACACATCCTTGGTCGTGGAAGCATATAAAAGACATATAGAATAGAATAGGGCATTGGGGATAAGGGAAAGCTTTGCATCACATCAATATCAAAAGACAAGGAATCATAGCTCATATTATAAATACATAATTTGTCTAACAAACACCTCTACATACGTAGATAGAGCGGGGGCCAAGACAAAGTAACTGGGCTCACCTTCATAGTCAAATAGAACATAAAATAGTGTCTCAATACATAGATAAGAGGAAAACATAAACCAAAGTCCCTGAAATGGAGGACTCACCAACAAGCTTGGAATAGTAATGTCTAGCCATATAGAGGAGGAGGATGATCGACTTGGGCACCGATTTCTACATGATGATATCATGTAGGCAAGAGTATGCGTTAGTACATTTTAATGTACTAAGTATGTGGGATGCAATGCAATAAGAGATAAGTTTCATGATCAATATACGTAACCATAGGCAATAGGCATAATATAGTAAGATGACATGTACGATCAATGCATAGTAAAACATGCTTAAGTAATCCATGCTCATATAGAATATCATATATGTAGAAGAGCCCAAGCTAGATTTCCAAGGTATAAACCCCTTGGGGTTAGTGATGATACCGCCCTATCACTTAGGTGGATGAATATGAACCCTCATCTTGGTTGGTGATAGTGACGTCCCATCACCTAGGTGGATGAGTACAAAAATCCATATTGGTTGATGAGTATAAACCCCCATGTCGGTTAGTGATGATGCAGCCCCATCACTAGGTGGAGAAGTACGAATCCTTCCCTTAGTTACCCGGGCTCTTGTCCCCCCGGATCGGGCAAGGTCTAATGTAACACTTTATATAGAGTTCATCATATGCATAAGATCATTTCATCATCATATAATCAATTATATCATATATATGTGTGTGTGTATATATATATATGCGCTCTTTTCATCACCATAACATCATTCATATCATATCTCATACTTTGTGCCTTCATTTTCTCAAAAAAATATAACCGAACATTTTATCAGCACTTTTGGGGTGTGTAATGGGGGTAAAAGACCATGCAATTTAGAGATGAAATCATGCAAGAAAATTTGTTGCAAAACCATCAATCAACACCTTGAAACACCCCTAAGACATTCACATCGAAACCCCACATCAAATCCAACATTAGATCCAAGATTTAGAGCTCAAAACATGCTAAAACAATCATACTTTCATGAACTAAAATCA
>JAOTQR010039544.1:0-15465 GCA_025774065.1 Solanum ossicruentum | reverse complement strand
GAATTGAGTGAGTCGGAATATAAATAGGTGCAAAAAAAATAAAATTTACAAAATGTAAATTTTTTTTTCAAAAATAAATTTTTTAATCATATTTTATTTTAAAAAAATTCGAAGAGGGGGATCGTAATATGATTGGGATAAAAAAATCAATTTGAAATTGAATAAGAGTTTTGGAAAATATTTTCCTTAACTTTTGGAAGGAAGTCATTTTCCTTAAATTTGAGGAAAATAAGTTGATTTGGAAAATATTTTGCAAAATATTTAAGCCAACCAAACAGAGAAAATGAAAAAACATTTTCTGAAAAATATTTTCCTCCATACCAAACACGCCGTATATCACTCAAGACCCTCCCAAAACCCTCTCTAACACTTAACCAAATATTTCATCTAAATTCAAATGTCCGAAGCTTAGTTACGGATCTCAAGAACTCCATTCAAGTTCCAAGTCTCCTTCAAGTCTACATCAAGAAAACCCAAGTTTGAGGTATGTGGGTTTCATCCATTGGATCCTTTCACCCATGGAGCCCAATCTCCCTTTTTATGAAAATTTCATTTTCTCAAGTTGTATCATCTATGGGTATCTCTTATTATGGATTTTGACTATAAATTATGTTGGAGTTTTATGAAATATTTATTGATATTCATTTTATCTATTCTAAGCTTATACTATGAATTGGTTTGGTCTATTGAGACTATGCATGTTTGAGCTATGAAACTATGATCTATTATGAGATTGATGATGGATTTTAAGGTATTTTACATGAGGGTTTTACTATGTGTTGGTGGGTTGATTTACGTTTGAGTTTTCTTATATTATTTCACTCTTGAATTGCATGATTTTGAACTAGCATTGCACACTTACCAAGTGTTTGATAAATTTTCTTGACAAGGATTCTCAAGTTATTAAATGTCTAATGCATGATTTATGGGTCAAGTGAATTAATTGTGACTAAGGGCTTGCATGTATGCATTGAATTCATGCAAAGTATCTATGGCATAGCATGTGAATTGTTGGGCTCCTATGTTTTGTTATGTTCTTGGGAAAATGTGACGTCCTTTCTTGATACTTGAATATGATAGTTCGGTGAATCATTTTCATGAATCCTACCGAAAAGATTATATTGTAAGATATGGAAATCTTATAAGACCTACCAGAAAGTCCATTCCATAAGGTAGAATAACTCATGACTCCTATCGAAGAGATTATATCATGAGGTAAGGACATCTAATAACACCTACCGAAAAGGTCATGCCGTAAGGTACAATTCATGGCTCCTACCGAAAAGATTATATCGTAAAGTAAGTACACTCTATAATACTATGAAAAAGGTTGTGTCGTAAGGTAGAACAATTCATGGCTCCTACCTAAAAGATTATATCATAAAGTACGAGACATCTTATACTACCTATCAAAAAGACTATATCGTAAGGTAGGGGTATTGGTAACACTCTCCGAAAAGGTTATACGTAAAGTTAGTGGGTGGCTATTTGCCCCATCACATGCATGTTGTGTAAAGTTCGAGTATATATTCCATATTGAGTTATGTTCCTTGATTATGATTATGCATCTTTTTATTATGACATATGACTCTTGTTACATTGCATCCCACATACTTAGTACATTCAAACGTACTAACACATACTCTATGCCTACATGATATTACCATGTAGAGACCGGAGCACCTTTCGATCATCATCCACGTGGTTAGTTCGATGCTTTGATGTTACGCTTTGATGAGTCCTCAAGTCCGAGGATGCTATCTATGTTACTCTTGCCATTTACTATTTCTTTATGTTGAAAACTTGATTGTATGAGGGTGACCCCGGAAGATATCTTGTCCCCCGCTCCATTCCATGTTAGAGTTGTTGTTGGATATTAAGATGTAACTATCCGATGAGCTTGACTCTTGAAAAGTTTTTCACTATAACAACTCCCCTTAGTCTTGTTTCCCTTGCTTATACCTCTTGTTGTTGTTATTTTGCTTCCACGACCAAGGATATGTGATTGATATGCTAACATGCTTGTTTGGGGTTCCCCATTCGCTGTGTCACATCAAGGCCCTAGGATTGGGTCGTGATAAATTTGGTATTGAAGCACTAGGTTGATAATGGTCCTCGGAATCCAACACACCGCATCAACTGTGAAGCGCGCCACAACTATGAAAGGGAGGCTATGAGGCGTTCTAGGAAATGTTTCACTTCTTCATGGTCTATATCGTACTTTAGATGTAAGTGTAAGGCTTTTTCCCTAACAAATGCTCTTTGTTGTTCTAGATCATGTAGCTTCAAAAAGGAGGACCAAGGAGGGCCCGCTCACTCGAGGAGGGTCTGGTCCACCAAGCCCCTCTAGGGGATGGGGCGATCAAGTCGAATTCCAGAATGCCATCACTATGTTGGCACATGCAATGACCAACTAAATTCACTAAGGGCCCAATCTCCCATGCTCCCACTCCAGTTTCTAGGGTGAGGGATCTCACTAGAATGGACCCACCGGAGTTCCATGGATCCAAGACAAATGAAGACCCCCAAAAGTTCATAGATGATATGTACAAGGTTCTATCCATCATGGGGGTCAATTCGGAGGAGAAGATGGAACTAGCGGCCTACCAACTAAAAAGTATGGCTCAAATTTGGTTTGTGTAATGAATGATAGAGAGGGGAAATCATGATGCTATTCCTTGGGAGGTGTTCAAGGCCGCCCTCCTCAACAGTTCTTCCCAATTGAGTTGAGAGAGGGTAAAATGATGGAGTTCATGAATCTTAAGCTAGGTTCCATGAGTGTGAGGGAGTATGCCCTCAAGTTCAAAGAGCTCTCCAAGTATGCCCCAAAATTGGTTACCGAACCTAGATCAATGATGAACAAGTTTATGTCGGGGGTTTCCGACTTGGTAAATAAAGAGTGTCGTATCATGATGCTTATAAGTGATATGGATTTGTCTTGGCTCATGCCCTATACCGAGTAACTTGAGGGAGAGAAGATTACGAAGAAGAGAAGTGGGGAGTCCAAGAGGGCTCAGTTTGAGGGTGATCGATTTCAACAAGGTATCTAGTTTCAAGGCCAAGGATCCTCTAGTGCTCTAAACAAGATAATTTGAAAGGACGGCATGCCTAACCTAAGGATCCAAGGGGGTGAGGAGTGACTGGTCCTAGATGCCCAAAATTTGGGAGGAAACATGCTGGCACATGTTGGAGAAATACGGGTACATGTTTTGGGTGTGGCGAGATGGGACACAAAATTTCAGATTGTCCACATGCTCAAAACAAGGATAAATGAGGTCATGTTGACCAAGGGGCTCAAGATGGCCAACAAGGGGGTACTCCATGATATAATCGGTTCTATGATCTTCAAGGGAGGCAAAGAGGTGATGAGGTGTCCAATATTGTTACCGGGTATGTTAAAGGCTTTTGACTTTTATGTGTATGTATTGATAGATCTGGGTACGCTATTTCTTTCATTATTCCTCTTGTTGCTAATAGTCTTCATGTGTCCCGAATTGTTATGTGAACCTTCTAGGTGTTTATCCTCCCCCCCCCCCCAAATTGGTGAGTCTATTGTTGCTAGAAAAAGTCTATAGGGGTTCTCCCATGTCCTTATTGCATAAAGCCTTGTCTAGCAATTTTGTTGAATTTGTCATGGTAGATATTGAGATTATTCTTGGGGTGGATTAGTCATATGCATATCATGTTTCCGTTGATTGTAGAGCCCATAAAGTTAGATTCTAATTCCTGAAAGAGTCTGTACTTAAGTAGGAGAGTTGTAAAGTGGTAGTTAAGGGTAGATTCATTTCTTGTCTTAAGGCCCAAATTGATTTCTAAGGATTGTATTGACCATCTCGTAAGGGTTGGGGATCTTGAGTCTAAAATTCGCTCCATTGAGTCGGTTCTGATAGTTAATGAGTTTCTTGATGTACTTCCCATTTTTTGAATTTGTTGTAATGTCTTTCACTCTAGTAACACCCTGGCTATGTTTGTGAATCTCATGAATAGGGTATTTAACCCTACCTTGATATGTTTGTGGTGGTTTTAGTGAGGATATATTGATTTATTTCCAAGGCGAAGAAGAGCTAGTGAATTATTTGAGGGTGGTGTTGCAATTTTGAAGGAGGATTGGTAAGGTAGCCTACGAGTTAGAGTTGCCATTGATATGAGTATGATTCATCTGGTCTTCCATGTGTCTATGTTGAGGAAGTGTATGGGTGACCCTAGTGCTATAGTGCTCTTAGAGTTTGTGGGTATTGTGGAAGATAATTTGACCTATGAGGAGGTCGCAATGGAGATATTAGACATGTGGGAAGGTTGAGGAAGAAGAATTTGGCATCCGTCGAGGTTTTTTAGAGGAATCAATAGGTTGAAAGTGTCACACAGGAAGCCGGAGTGGACATGAAGAGGAAATATCCATACCTGTTTCACTCTATTCAAGCTTAAGATAGCAAACTAAATCCCTTCTATTATTTCAAGTCTTAAGTTTCATCCCTCATATCATGTTGCATGCATTAATGTTTATGGTAACAAGTCTACGGTGATTTTCGACATTCATGACGAGATTTTTGAAAATGATGTTTAAATGTAATTGCTGCATTTATGTCTGAATGAAATCTTCATGTGTACTTCTCTTATACATGTTTCTTTGATATTTGGGGATGAATTTTCCCAAGGGGGAGATATTGAAATGCCCCAAAAATGTGCTTCGAAAATGCCCATAATCGTAATTTTTATATATATCAAAATTCGTGCGTGATATCAAAAATCTATCTTCATATTCTTGATTAGGGGGAAAATGAGTGGGATATGGGTATAATCTAGATTTTAGAATACCCGTAGTGAAAAATAATTTTTGCCAACTTTTCACAAAACAGTGTCGGTCCAGATGGCTCCACAACGCAAACGCATCACGGTGCAGTGTTATCACTTCCTTAATTTTTGTTTTGGCCTAAGGCATTGGTGTCATGGCTCCATGCCCTTTTACACATGAAATAACCTATACTTAGCCATTTTTCAACTCTATATCAGTCAAGACCCTCTCAAAACCCTCTCTAACACTTAACCAAATATTTCATCCAAATTCAAGTGTCCCAAGCTTAATTTCATATCTCAAGAACTCCATTCAAGCTCCAAGTTTCCTTCAAGTCTATATCAAGAAAACCCAAATTTGAGGTATGTGGGTTTCATCCATTGGGTCCTTTCACCGATGGAGCCTAATCTCCCTTTTTATGACAATTTCATTTTCTCAAGTTGTATCATCTATGGGTATCTCTCATTATGGATTTTGATTATAAATTACGTTGGAATTTTATGAAATGTTGATTGATATGCATATGTTATTTATTCCACGCTTAACTATGAATTGGTTTGGTCTATCGAGACTCTGCATATTTGAGCTATGAAACTATGATCTATTATGAGATTGATGATGGATTTTAAGGTATTTTACATGAGGGTTTTACTATTTGTTGGTGGGTTGATTTACCTTGAGTTTTCTCATATTATTTCACTCTTGAATTGCATGAGCTTGAACTAGCATTGCGCACCCACCAAGTGTTTGATAAAATTTCTCGACAAGGATTCTCAAGATATTGATGGTCTAATGCATGGTTTATGGGTCAAGTGACTTTATGGTGATTAAGGGCTTGCATGTATATATTGAATTCATGTAAAGTATCTATGTCATAGCATGTGAATTGTTGGGCTCCTACGTTTAGTTATGTTCTTGGGAAAATGTGAAATCCTTTCTTGATACTTGAATGTGATGGTTTGGTGAACTATTTTCATGACTCCTGCCAAAAAGATTATATCGTAAGGTATGAAAATCTTATAAGACCTACCGAAAAGTCCATATCGCAAGGTAGAATAACTCATGACTCCTACCGAAGAGATTATATCATAAGGTAAGCACATCTTATAACACCTACCAAAAAGGCCATGCCCTAAGGTACAATTCATGCCTCCTACCGAAAAGATTATATCATAAGGTAAGGACACTCTATAATATTACGGAAAAGGTTGTGTCATAAGGTAGAACAATTCATGGATCCTACCTAAAAGATTATATCATAAAGTACGGGATGTCTTATACTACCTATCAAAACGACTATGTCGTAAGGTAGGGGTATTGGTAACACTCTCCGAAAGGGTTATACCGTAAGGTGAGTGGGTGGCTATTTGCCCCATCACATGCATGTTGTGTAAATTAACTTATGTTCCTTGATTATGATTAAGCATCTTGTTATTATGACATATGACTCTTGTTGCATTGCATCCCACATACTTAGTACATTCAAACGTACTAACGCATACTCTATGCCTACATAATATTACCATGTAAGTATCGAAGCACCTTTCGATCGTCATCCACGTGGCTAGATCGATGCTTTGAAGGTAAGCTTTGGTGAGTCCTTAAGTCCGAGGACAATATCTATGTTACTCTTGCCATTTGCTATTTCTTTATGTTGAACACTTGATTCTATGAGGGTGGCCCCGTAAGATGTGTTGGCCCCTGCTCCATTCAAGGTAAGGACACTCTATAATACTACGGAAAAGGTTGTGTCATAAGGTAGAACAATTAATGGATCCTACCTAAAAGTTTATATCATAAAGTACGGGATATCTTATACTACCTATCAAAAAGACTATGTCATAAGGTAGGGGTATTGGTAATACTCTCCGAAAGGGTTATACCGTAAGGTGAGTGGGTGGCTATTTGCCTCATCACATGCATGTTGTGTAAATTAAGTTATGTTCCTTGATTATGATTAAGCATCTTGTTATTATGACATATGACTCTTGTTGCATTGCATCCCACATACTTAGTCTATTCAAATGTACTAACGCATACTCTATGCCTACATAATATTACCATGTAAGGATCGAAGTACCTTTCGATCATCATCCATGTGGCTAGATCGGTGCTTTGAAGGTAAGCTTTGGTGAGTCCTTAAGTCCGAGGACACTATCTATGTTACTCTTGCCATTTGCTATTTCTTTATGTTGAACACTTGATTCTATGAGGGTGGCCCCGTAAGATGTGTTGGCTCCTGCTCCATTCAATATTAGAGGTGTCGTTGGATATTAAGATGCAATTATGCGATGAGCTTGACTCGTGAGATGTTTTATGACTATCAAAGACTTCCTTTAGTCTCGTTTCCCTTATTTATATATCTTGTTATTGTTATTTTTTTTCCACGACCAAGGATGTGTGATTGATATGCTAAGAGGCTTGTTTTGGGTTCCTTTGGATTCCCCATTTGCCATGTCACGTCTAGGACCTAGGCTTGGATCGTGACAGGAGTAGTAGTTAACAATAATTTGAGCTTTTGGAATCTCTCCTCACATTCATCAAACTAATAAAGTACAACGTTCTTCTAAGTGAGCCTAGTCAATGGAGCTGTAATAGTAGAGAATCCTTGCACAAAATAACGATAATAACCAGCCAAATCCAACAAAACTGCAAATCTCTTTAGCCGAGGTAGGTCTAGTCCAACCCCAAACAGCCTCAATCTTATCAACTCGGATGCCCTCCTTGGACACAACATTCCCCAAGAATGCCACGAAACTCAACTAAAACTCACGCTTGGAGAATTTAGCATAAAGCCTCTTCTCTCTAAGCCTTTAGGGCACAATCTTCAAATGCTTCACATGATCCTCCTCGGGCTTGGAATAGACCAAGATGTCATCAATGAATACCATCACAAATGAATCCAGATATGGATGGAATACCTTATTCATCAACTCCATAAATGTTGCAGGGGCGTTGTCAAACCAAATAACATAACAAGAAACTCATAATGGCCATACTTGGTCCAAAAGGCTATCTTAGGAATATTTGAAGACCAAATCTATAGCAGATGGTATTGAGACCTTAAATCAATTTGAGAAAAGAATGATGCCCCCTGAAGCTAATCAAATAAATCATCAATACGAGGAAGTGGGTACTTGTTCTTGACAATCATATTGTTTAATTATCGATAATCGATACACATCCTTACAAAGTTATCCTTCTTCTTCACAAACAAGACTGGGGCACCCCAAGATGAAACACTAGGGTAAATAAACCCCTTACTCAACAAATCATGGAGCTACTCTTTTTGCTCCTTCAACTCAGCTGGAGCCATACGATAGGGAGATAAAAATGGGCTTACTCCCAGCTCAAGGTCTATAGCAAAATCAGTATCCATGTCGGGAAGGACGATCCATAGGAAACCCACTCGAAAACTGAATAACCACAAGAATAGAATCCATGGGTGGTGGCTCAGCAGCAATATTACGAATAAAAGCCAAATAAGCAAAACACCCTCTATCAATCAACTTTTGGGCCTAAATATTAAATAACCTTACTAGGATAAGAACCCCTCAAACCTTTCCACTCTATCCTCGGTCTACCTGGCATGGCTAAAGTCATGGTCTTGGCATAATGATCAAGAATAACACGATATGGACATAGCCAATCCATACCCAAGATAATATCGAAATCTACCATATCTAAGATAATCATATCCACCGAAGTCTTATAGCTTACTAGAGTCACAAAATAGGATCATACGCCTGATCCACAACTAAGGGATCACTTACTAGGGTCGAAACATGAGCCAACACAGTCGTACTATCACATGGAAAATCAAACCCTAATGAGAAATATGCAGATACATATGAATAAGTGGAGCCAAGATCAAATAACACAGATGCAGGGTGATGGAAAATCGAAACAATACCTAAATACCAATATCATAGGCCTCAACCTCGGGTCTACCTGGAAAAGCATAGCATTGGCCTCCCCGTCCACCACTAGTCAAAGCTATCCCTCTACCACCAGAATGTATGGAGACATCACCCGCACATCTACCTTCGGTACATGCATCTCTGTCATCAGGACCTCTACCTCTACCTCGACCCCAATATGGAGAGAAACTAGGGTATTGTGTTCTCCATGATTCCCTAACTTAGTATCACCAGATGACCTAATTCTTTTCTCATGTGTCGCACGTAGGACGGTAAGTTAAGTTCATCAAATCCTTTAGCCTAGGTAAGAGGCAAGTTTCACTATGTGACTTGGTCTATCTACGTAGTGTGACATTACTAACCCTTACCTATTGTCCCAGTACAACCTCCCCTTAGCCAGTTCGATTGATTAGACGAGAACACATCAATCGCCTGTTAATTAATCTCTTTTCCTATTCATTACTACCTTGGTCCAGTCAGTAACACTAGGTGGGTTCTAATGTTGGCCACCACTATAAAATATACAAATCGAAGAGAGTTAATTAATACATGCATGCACACTTTTCAAGAATTATGAATTATCTGATTTAAAGGTTTTCACAACCCTAGTTGTGGATTTAGCTACTCATGATTTGTGTAGATGCTAGACTTATGAATTTGAATAACATAATAGAGCACTTACACAATTGAGTTAAGCATAAGTAAATTCAAGCTTCAATGAGAATCACAAAATCTGTAATTAGAAAACCAAATTGAAGTGTACAAGTGTTTCTCAAAACTCTCCAATGTTTTCTCTATTCTATCTTACTATTTTTCTGCTAACTATTCAAATTCTCTGAGAAAAACAACCTAAAAACCTATTTATAATAATTAAAATACATGTCCTAAACAAAATAGTATAACTGGATCGGCATGCCTCACGAGCTACTTTACAGGCCATATTGTGTTCTACGGCTCATAATCGGGCTTATATAATTTGTTGCTGCAAAACTAGACTTTTGTTCTACAGTACCCCTCTACGGTCCATAGAGGGTTTTGTCTGATGAAACTTCAGAAAGTCCTTAATGCCAACCTTGAAATCCTGCAAACCAAATACAAAACACATAAAACCAACTAATATCGTATTGAGAACACACAAAATTCCAAGTTTTAAGTATCAAAAGTGTTGTATTTTGATAACACATCAATCTGTTGTCATGTTGAAGGTACAGATGGTTGTTACACCAGTTATCTACTATAATGTGTTACGGTACTCGAACTGTTTATTGTACTCATGATTACTCATAATTACACCTATGTACATTACTTTACTATTGTTTAGATTCTAGTTACATTTATTGATACAAATATACATTACCTCATTCAAGCAGATTTTAGTTACTTTGCACTTATAACTATACATTACTTGGTTTCGATGGACAACTGTTGTATAATCATATTATAATTTATTCCAACCTTATTTTTTTTACTCAGTCTAGTTATGATGCCTAATAGGTACCATATCTTTGGTACTCACCCCTACATTTCTACATCTATTTTGTGGTGTAAGTCTCAGTAGGGATGTCAATAGGATGATTCGATCAGTTATTTTTTAAAAATTATAGCATCTTGACTTTTCGGGTATTTGATGATTTATAACCAAAATTAATTTTTTTAAAATCATCCCAATCAAATTGATTTATCTTCGGTATCGGTACGGATCAATTGTTTTTTATTTTTTATTTTTAAAGTTGCACTTCAAAATACACTATTATTAAAATATTTTTCGCAAATATATATTTGAAGAAACACTTTACTTTACCAAAAGAAATCAAGAATGTAAAATTTTCTTGTCATATTATTTGATTAAAAACTTTATATAGGAATATCTACATAGATTGTTGTCATTGTTTGATGGAGTTTTTATTAGTATTAGTATCATTTAATTTGCAGCCTACTTAATTAAAGGCTAATTAAAGGGTAAAGACCTAAAGTTGTCCAATCACTAGAGGCCCAGGACCTAGGTTATATTTATATTTGAAAACTTTTATAAAATATATTTATATATTAAATTTGACATGCTAATATATAAAATATATTCACATACACGTAAGGTTATTCGGTTTGATTTAGGAAATTGTTGGACTTTTTTATAAACTGAAAAGATCATCCCAATTATTAGGGACGATTATAGACTTAAATAAAAGTCCACGATTTTATTGAAAAATTAATAAAAATCAGTTCGGTATGGTTAAGTTCAATCTATTTTTCATATTCTTTTGACACCCCTAGGTCTCAGCACGAGCCAACATCTGTGACTCTTTCTATGATAGCTATATTCGAAGACTAGTGATGAGCATTGCACGTCTGTGGATCCTTTTAGTCTCCTTTTGTATTTGTGATTGTCTTTTTTGATTTGAGACTTGCCCTATATATTATTTGGGCTTTGTATATATATTATGGTTAGTGTATTGTACATTGTCTATAGTAGTCCTATACAAGTGACTTTCAGGTCCTAGGAGGGGATATTTGGTTGTTGTTATGTTGATGGATACCTAGTATTACTTTGTGCTTATGTTAGTTGGTTGAACTGTTCCAGTATGCCCGTTACTAGTTGTTCCGGGACAGGATTAAGGCTTGCCTATCGGGGGTAACGTAGATACCATCATGACCTGTAAATCGGGTTGTGACAAATAAGTTATAATACTTTTATCTTGAAATAAACATATAACACGTCTATATTTAATTTAACAAACCAAGTTTAAAAGTTTAAACTTCAAAATTAAAAAATATCACATATATTTAAACAAATAGTTTTTTATTTATTTGTTTTGGCTAGACATATAGTTTCACCAATCATTCATAACGTTAAATCATTTCATCATATCATATATTACTAAAAGTGGGAACACTACTAAAGCTAGCCAAAAAATGACAGAAAAAAAAGTGACGGATTGCATTGCAAAAAAAAAAAAGCGACGGGCTAAGTGACACTGACCGTCGCTTTCTTATTTTTTATTTATTTTTAAATATTTTAATTACGAAAAGCGACAGACTGCAACTATATGTCTGTCGCTTATTTTTGTGAATTTTTCCAGTAAATTTTATTTATTTATTTTTAGTATATTTTTATAAATTATGACAGACTAAAATGACGAAGTACGTCACTTATTTTTTTTTAAAAAAATAAATCTTTAACTATTTTAATCATATGAATTTTAATAAAGAAATAATAATTTTTTTTAAAATTTTGCGACGGACAGATTGTCAATGTCCGTCGCTTTTTTTTTTAAAAAAAAATCATATTTAAACAATTCAATATTTATAATTATATTAATTATTAATTTTTTTAAAAAAAGCGATAGATAAGATGGGTATATTTTGTCACTTTTTTGGTTAAAAAAATAAATTTAAAATAGATTTTTTTTTAAAAAAAAATAGTATATTATTTAAAAGGGGCGATGAATTCGGGGACGCAGTCCGTCGCCCCTAAGTGAATACTACCCCCAAATCAAATCATTTTCCCACGACATTTTCCCCAAATTAAATCTCTCTCTCTCTCTTTCTCTCTCTCTCTCTTTCTCTCTCTCTCTCTCCCTCTCTCTCTCTCTCTTAAAACCCAAAGAATCCTAACGATTGCGCCGTCGCCACCCCTTCGCCATTCGACTGCCGCCTCTCGTCGTACATCGTCGACAAGTGTTGTCCACACCAACAACAACCTTAAGTCCTCGTCTCTCTCTCTTCTCTTTTCTATCTACGATTTTTTAAAAAAAAATAAAAATGCTGAATCTTTGTTAGTTTAGCTTACATATGTTGTTGACATTGTTATATTGATTGTGAATTAGAGAAGAAAGTTTGTGTTTTGATTTTAGGGTCAGTTTGTTTTTGGTATGTTGAATTACTTTGTGATTTGGGGGTTTTGGTAGTGTGAACTAAAGTATATTTGTAGTGACTAACATTATTGGTTTGAATATATAAATGTGAATTTGTGAATGAGTATATATTTTTGGATTCTAGTTTGATTTTAGTATGTTGAATTACTTTGTGATTTGGGGGTTTTGGTAGTGCGAATTAAAGTGTATTTGTAGTGACTAACATTGTTAGTTTGAATATTTATGTGAATTTGTGAATGAGTATATATTTTTGGATTCTAGTTTGATTTTGGTGTGTTGAATTACTTTGTGATTTGGGGGTTTTGGTAGTGTGGATTAAAGTGTATATTTGAAGTTATTAACCTTGTTGGTTTGAATATTTAAGTGTGAATTTGTGAATAACTATTTTTGGATTCTACTTTTATACTTAGAAAAATTCTAGTTATGCACTTTTAACTTGAATTATTATATTTCATGATATTAATTAAATTTTAAGTAGTTATGAACTTTAAGTAGAATATAATTTAGAATTTGGAATTTATATACATGTTAAATTGAATTTTAGTACTTTTACGTTTAGAAAAATTTTACTTATACACTTTAGAAACTTGAATTATTATATTTTAGGATAAACATTGAATTTAAAGTAGTTTTGAACTTAAAGTTGAATATTATTTAGAAGTTTAGTACTTTTTAGACTAAGAACAATTCAACTTATGCTCATTTGAATATAATTTAGAACTTGGAGCTTTTATACTTGTTAAATTGAATTTTAGTACTTTTATACTTAGAAAATTCTAGTTATACACTTCAGAAACTTGAATTATTATATTTTAGGATAAAAATTGAATTTTAAGTAGTTGTTAACTTAAAGTTGAATATTATTTAGAAGTTTAGTACCTTTTATACTTAGAAAAATTCAACTTATGCCTATTTATAAAGCCCAAAGCTAGTTTGTCATTCACAATGACTGAGAAGTGTGAAATATGTGTGTGGGTGCAAAATTTGAGGATCCCAAAAGGATATGCTTCAAATTTAGGCAAGTGGACAGATCTGAATGAAGGGAAGCTGATAGGTATAAAAAGTCATGACTGTCATGTATTCATGGAAACTTTGCTTCCTATAACTTTTCGCAATTTACCTGAAAGGATATGGAAGCCTATTACAGAGACAAGTCTTTTTTTAAAAGATTTATGTTCTGGTCAGTTATTGGACACTAGTTTATAAAGGATGGAGGAAAATATTCCTGTTATTATTACAAAAATGAAGAAAGTCTTTCCATGTGGTTTCTTCGATGTAATGGAGCATCTTCCGATCTATCTTATGAAAGAAGCCCGACTTGTGGTCCTGTTCATACATGGTGGATATATCCATGTGAAAGGTAATGATTATTCTTACATAAGTAATTAAATCTTTATATAATCTAGTCATTTGTTAATATATTTGCATTTTTACATACATATATACAGAAAAATTGGAACCTGCAAATGATTAATTAGGCAAAGGGGACAGATTGAAGGGTCAACTGTGTAAGTTCATCTTCGTAGAGAAACTGGTGCTTTCTACTCCTTGTACTTTGGGGATAAAGTCCCTTGTAGGAGTAATAGACCAACTCGCAATGATGAGTGTGATAGTGATCCTATGGTTCCACCTATTTCAATTTTTAATCAAAGTGGACGAGGATCTAAAAAGCGTGGAAGACGAAGCCTCACTCATATGGAATACCAATCAGCTACGATCCATATTTTACTTAATTGTCCCGAAATTCTGCCATATGTTGAGTAAATGTTAAATTATGTTAACTTTAAATTATAAAGTTAAAATTGAGAACTAACTCACAAAAAATTTATTTGTCAATAACAAGTTGTTTGTAAATACATGGGGCAACGAAGCTATATATTCAAAAATTTCAACATGATTAAAGAGTTATGTAAGTGTGAAAGTTTAAATATATTGAATCGATAAATATAAGTGTTCATTTTATACCTAATTATATTATCTTTAATATAATGTCTAGGTTTATGATGAATACTCAAACATCGAACATTCACCATGAGAGAGATCGCAATTGGACCTGATTCTCAAGTTGATACACTCCATAAGTACCGTGTCAATGGTTTTAAGTTTCAAACTAAGAAAGTTTCTATGCACAAGAAAACCAATAACAGTGGTGTGTATGTTCAAGGTGATGTCGACGATAACTGTCATAGTATTGAATATTTTAGTGCCATTCAAGAGATTGTTGAACTAAGATATTCAGGCTGGCCTAAGAAAAAGATTGTATTATTTTGGTGTAACTGGTTTGATCCATCACAAAGAGGCACAAGGGTGGACCAACGACATAACATTATTGAAGTTAAACACACCAGATAATACACAAGTTATGACCCTTTTATAATTGCCCAAAATGCTAAGCAAGTCTATTATTCTTCATATCCATTGCATAGAGATAAGGGTGGTTGGTGGGATGTTATTAAGACAAAGCACGTGGGAAGAATAGAAATTGAGAATGTGTTAGATGTGACGTACCAAAATGATATCGCACTTGTTCAACAACAAGTTGATGTTGAGTTGAAAACCACACTAGAACATCCTCAACAAATACTAGAAGAGGTTTTTGATGATGAGCTTGTAATACCAAATATTGAGGAACAAGTGAACTAGGAATATGAATCATTTGAGGAGGAGGAATTAGTGGACAATGAATATGAAACAACTGAGGAGGAAGAATTGGTGGATAATGAAAATGAAAGAAGCAAGGAGGAATAGAGAGATACATTATAACTAGCATATTCAATTATTACTTTACATAGAGATGTCATCTGGTTCATCCATCAATCTCGGATGGAGCCAAAGATTGACTATTTTTTGGCCTTGGAGTATGATGGAATAAAGCAAAATG
>JAOTQR010039543.1:0-50623 GCA_025774065.1 Solanum ossicruentum | reverse complement strand
GACAATTGAATAAGGTGACAATTAAGAATAAATATCCCCTCCCCAGGATTGATGATTTATTTGACCAGTTACAGGGTGCCAATGCTTTTCAAAGATTGATTTGAGATCAGGTTATCACCATGTGAGGGTAAAGGAGCAAGATATACGCAAGACAGCTTTCAGAATGCGCTATGGTCACATTGAATTTCTTGTTATGTCATTTGGGCTAACGAATACACCAGCTGTTTTTATGGATCTGATGAACAGGGTATTCAATCCATTCTTGGATGTGTTTGTAATAGTGTTTATAGATGACATTTTGATATGTTTAAGATCAGAAGAGGACCATGCAGATCACTTGCGACAGGTGTTACAGGTTCTTCGTGATCGACAATTATATGCCAAGTTTTCTAAATGTGAATTTTGGCTAAAATCAGTAGTATTCTTGGTTCATATTGTTTTTGATGAGGGAATAAGAGTTGATTCACAAAATATATAAGCTGTAAAAGATTGGCCAAGGCCAACAACACCCACGAAAGTCCGGAGCTTCCTAGGCTTGGCAGGTTATTACAGGAGGTTTGTTGAAGGATTTTCTTTTATTTCTGCACCTCTAAAAAAGCTAACACATAAGGCAACTAAGTTCCAATGGAATGATGCATGTGAAAGGAGCTTCCAGGAGCTGAAAAATAAGCTAACTTCTGCGCCTGTGCTAGTACTTCCAGAAGGCACTGAAGGGTATGCAGTGCATTGCGATGCTTCAGGAGTTGGCTTAGGGTATGTATTGACACAGAATGGTAGGGTAATTGCTTATGCATCTAGATAGGTATGACCACATGAGAAAAACTATCTAATACATGATCTTGAGTTGGCAGTGGTTGCGTTTGCTCTGAAAGTAAGGCGCCACTATTTGTATGGTGTTCACGTTGATATATATACTGATCATAAGAGCCTGCAATACATCTTTAAGCAGAAAGACCTGAACTTAAGACAACGGAGATGGCTAAAACTAATAAAGGATTATGACATTGATATATTATACTATCAGGGAAGGCAAATGTGGTAGCTGATGCTCTGAGTCGTAAGGCAATCATGAATTCTGGTGATCCAGCTATGATAAATCAAGAAATAGCTAAGGATCTACGCCAATTAGCCAGTTTGGGAGTTCGCCTTCTTGAAACTCCAAAGGAAGGGGTTATTGTGCATAATGTTGCGGAGTTTTCATTGGTAATGAAGGTGAAAGAAAAACATTTTGAGGATCCTGTTCTACGACAACTTAAGAAAAAGGCGAGTCAGGGTACGATAAAAGGCTTTAATCTTACACAAAATGGAGTACTATACTGCCAAGATAGAATATGTGTACCTGATACTAATGGCTTCAGAAAAAAGATAATGGAAGAAGCCCATCATTCCCGATATTCCATCCATCCAGGATCAACTAAGATGTACCATGACCTGAAGGGAATATTTTGGTGGGGAGGCATGAAGAAGGACTTTTGTGGCTCAATGTCCAAACTGCCAACAGGTCAAAGTAGGACACCAAAAGCCAGGAGGGTATATGCAATGTATAGAACTTCCAACATGGAAGTGGGATATGATTAATATGGATTTTGTTATAAGTTTGCCTCGCTCATCACAGAAGTTTGATTCCATATGGGTAATAGTTGAAAGACTCACCAAGTCAACACACTTCTTGCCAGTCAGGAGTGATTATACAACTGAAGACCATTCCAAGCTATTCCTCAAAGAGATAGTCAGATTACATGGAGTCCCAATCTCCATTATTTCTAATCGAGGAGCTCAATTCACTGCAAACTTCTGGAAGTCCTTCCAAAGGAGTTTAGGGACACAAGTGAATTTGAGTATAGCATTCCACCCTCAAACAAATGGTCAACTAGAACGCACCATTCAGACACTTGAAGATATGTTGCGAGCTTGTGCATTGGACTTTAAAGGTTGTTTGGTGGACCATTTGCCACTTATTGAGTTTTCCTATAATAATAGCTACCACGTGAGTATCAAGATGACACCTTTTGAAGCTTTGTATGGAAGGAAATGTAGATTGCCAATTGGATGGTTTGAAGTGGGTAAAACCACTTTACTTGGACCAGATCTAGTACAACAAGCGATGAAAAAAGTTAAGATAATACAGCAGCGACTAGAAACAGCCTAGAGTCGTCGCAAATCATATGCGGATGCCAGGAGAAGAGGACTAGAATTTTCAGTAGGTGATTAGGTATTTCTAAAGGTGTCTCCAATGAAAGGGGTTATGAGATTTGGTTAGAAAGAAAAACTAAGCCCACGTTACATAGGACCATATCAGTTTATTAAGAGGTTCGGGCAGGTTGCATATGAACTAGAGCTACCCTAAGAACTTTCAATGGTTCATCCAGTTTTTCATGTCTCAATTCTTCGAAAATGCATAGGTGATCCATCTCGTATCACTCCTATTGAGGATGTACAGATTACAGAAGATCTCACCTATGAAGAGGTACCTGTTGATGTTCTAGATCGTCAAGTTAAGAAGCTAAGGAATAAAGAAATAGCTTCGGTTAAAGTACTTTGGAGGAACCAGAAAACAGAAGAAATAACATGGAAGGCAGAGGATGTGATGAAATTAAAATATCCTCACCTATTTGAAGCTAAAGAGGAAGTCCAAAATGCAAAATTGGGACACTAATGGGTACGTGTTATTGGATACTTAATATGTTATCAGTTTGGGTAAGTAAAGATTCAGACTTGGTTAAGCTATCCGATTGGGCTAACACTCGAGGACGAATGTTCCTAAGGGGGGGAGGATGTAACACCCCACACCTTACAATACTAGCACAATGTAAATGGAACATGACATGGTTTGGTCAAATTGACGCTAAATTTTAAAAGTGCTTGAATCTCGCATTAATGGGCTATACGGGCGTCTAACGCTTAAAAAGGTCGTGTGTATATGTGTTTTGTGTCAAATTAAGGAGATTATGTCCTTAAATGAAGTTAAATAATTGAGGTTCTTGTAGGACTTAGAAGCTAGCAGGTGAGTCACCTACTTGCTTAGCTTAAAATCGCTAGTTAAGCAGGGATGAGGCTCGACGACGAATTTGTCTAAGTTCGATTATGAATAAAGTCCGTGTTAAGGGTGTAACTTTAGCCAATGTTATAGCATCATAAATGGACTATATGTTCAGCCCAAGGGTATTAAAAAGGGCCCAAAGACAATACAAAAACTTAACAAATTGGCCCCAAACTAAGTGAAGGAACAGTTGGAAAATAGACAGCCCAAGCCCATCAACTTGGGGACCCATTTAGGCCCAAGTCTAAGGGCCAAGCTGCTGCATAAGTAGCCTAATAACATGTGGTTTAGAGGGTCAAAAAGTCAAAAGTATTCCGGCCAAGCTAAGGCTTTAAAAGGGGATAATAACCAGCCTACAATCTCATTTCAACTTAGACGAGGAAAAATCTGTTTTCTTAGGTGGTTGTTTGCTCTCGTTTGAAGGGTTGAAAAACCAGCTTTACAACCTCACAAGGGTCCCTAAAGAAGCTCTAAATCTTGAATTTGAAGGTAAGTAAACTTACTTATGCACCTAGTATGGTTTGTTCATCAAAACCAAAGAGACAAGTTAATCTCACCTATGCTGGAATTTCTGGACAGATTGTATACTAAGGATTCTTGTGTACTTTTCTTGTTAATAAAGAGGTTTTTCTCTTATTAGCTGGATTTATTATGTATTAGTACTTAATTATGCAACAAAGATTGGTCTTACAGTAGTGTAAAAGGGTTGATTAACTACTTTTACAATCCACAAAAGTGAGCTGTTATATGATATCGCCATTATGTGCTTTGTATGAACTTGTGGATTGTTGAAGAGCAGGCTGTTGCTTCACATCCTTAATAACTGATTTGTTGTTGTTCTAAAACTGGTTCACAGATGGTTGTATGTATAAATGTTGGTGAAACAGTTAGGTTAAGGTTGGAACCGATTTGGAGTTTTTAAGGTTGAAAGGTAGCGAGGGGAGGTAACGTTATGCTGCCCATTTTTAGGTGATGTAGAATTGTTATGTGTTGTGTTTGTGGGCTGTTGTAAGGTTGTTATGGCACTAGAACAGGCTATCCATGATGCTTATAGGTGGATGTGTACTGTAAAATACGATTAGAGGCGGAACTGGTTGAAGGAACACGCTAGGGTTTATAATTGCCCGTTTGCTGCCCGTGTGTTGTTTTGTTATGCAATTGGGCTGCCAACATGTGTATATTGGCTGACAATGCTAGTTTTAACACCTACTATGTTGTAGATAACTGTTTGAAGAAAGGGAAGGATATTTTGAGATAGTAAAAAGGTCCGACGACGAGGTATGTAAGGTTACTTGATTTCGTATCACTTGGCATGAAGCATAAATCTCTCCTTGGTATATAAAGGTACTTACCCACGCCAACACAACTATTAACCATGTCTCCACTCTTTTACATGTTTACATAGTCACCTTCAAACCTGCATACATGCTTTGACACCAAGTTAAATGGGTTCCTGCTGCAAAATAAAGTTGATCAGTTGTTCCATTTCATACGCATTTCATCATTTGTGTAATGTACCCTTTTCATTGTCATATTGTCTTGTGTGATTATCCACATGTCATATGCTACATATACATCCTACAGCTCCAATGTTATGGCCACCAAAGGAATCATCTCAAAGGTAATTGAAAGATAAAGTATACAGTTCTGATAGGTGGTAGCTCGAGGGGTGGAGATAGCACCTAGCCAGGGATGATCCTATCAAAGGGGGGAAGCCTGAGGGGTTAAGTATAACTTAGCCAGGGATGAACCCAATATAGTTTCACCACTGATCATTTGGCCATATGTATTACAGCTGTGCATAGATTTTACAGTGCAGATTTTATAGTAAAGGTAAAGTAATATAAAGAATATAATGTACATGATCCCACAATATAACTAAAGGTGGTCTCTTGTGCTACACCGGTGTACAATTTCACTTGAGTTATTATATCATATACAATGTTTCCTGCCTTACATACTCAGTATATTATCTCGTACTGAAGTCCCTTACGGGGGATCTACATTTCATACTGCAGGTACAGGTGCTAGTAGATCTCCCCAGTAGGAGTACAAGATATTCAACTGTTGTCACCAAGCTCCAGGTTGCTTCAGGGCTTTGTGTATGTCTAGAGCTTACATGTTTTTATTGCACAGTTTGTTGAGGCAAGGCCTGTCCCGACCCTTCTCAGATGTTTTTCTTTATTTAGAGGCTTTGTAGACTATGTAAAGCAAAATGAAGTCATATCTCGTACCATAGACACTAGGGCTCCAACGGCCTAGTCATATGCATTTCTTTTTGGCTTTTCATCACTTTTTATCTTATTAAAGGCATGTCAAACGTAGAAACCCCTCATAGTATATATAGAAAAAGCATAGACACTGGTAGGTTCTCCCGAGCCTTATCGACAACGGGTGCTAGTCCGCCCTAATGGGACTTTGGGGCATTACATCCATAATGTTGTTTTCGTCTACAAGAGTGTCATGGGGACACAAAATATTTCTCTTGATGTCGTTGGTTTGCAGGTGTTTCCATTATTACAAATGGGCAATGCAGCTGTGTGGTTATCTGAGCTTCCTCCGGGTATAAGAACAAGTTGGGCAGCGCTTCAGAGAGTGTTTCTAGAAAGATATTTCCAAAGATCAAAGAAGTTAAAGCTCAAAGATCAAATAAATAATTTTGAGCAATCACCAGGCGACTCTATTAGTACCACATGGGATAGATTCACCAAATTCTTGAAGATGGTTCTCGATCATAAGATTGTTGATGATGCCTTGGTTGAGATTTTCTATCGGGTACTTGATAAGAATAGTCAAGCTTACGCCAACACAATCATGGGAGGCATGTTTCTTGACTAACATTTTGCATTGATAGCCGCTAGGAGGGTGAAAGTGGTTAAAACCAACAGAGCGTAGGGTCAAAGAGAGCGAAGTGCAATGAAAACTTCTTGTGTGGTCAACACCAACAATAAGCAAGCAAGGGTTAATGAAGAGATCATGGAGCAACTTGCTCAACTTTGCACGAGCATGAACTTGGTCTTGAAGCAAAACTAAGAAAGTGTCCAAGAAGTCACCCATCAACCTCCTAAGGCTCCTATATATGAAGATCCATTCTTTGATGAAGATGCTTGTTTTTTGAGTAACCAAGCAGCAGGTTTCCCGAAAAACCCCCTAGGGTCCAATTTGGACTATTGGAGGCAAGATTTCAGGACTCAAGGTCGGAACTACAACCGTGATGGTGCAAATAGAGACAATTGGGGTAGATACTCTGAAAGAGAGAGTGTGTCGAATGTCGAATAGAGAAAAAGAGATGGCTATAGGATTGGACCTTATGTGCCACCTCACAACCGTGATGCCACATCAAGTAACTCTAAGATAGAAGAGATGTTTGACAAATTATTGAAGAGAGTCGATCACCAAGATGAGACTTTGAAAGGAATGTAAACTGACATTTCAAGCATTAACCAGAAAATAGTCTCACTCTGTGGTAATCAAGTAGTTGGAACAACAATTTCGGCAAATTTCTTCACAATTGAACAAATGCCAAAAGGGAACCTTACCAAGCAACACGGTTCAAAATCCTTCCAAAGGGCATTGCATGGCAGTCATGACTCGGAGTGACAAAAGCACTGTTGATCCTCCTATGCCAAGGGTTGAGGATGAAGCCGGTGAGAGGGTCATTGATAGCAGGGTGACGATTGAAGAAGAAAGTCCAAAGAGTAGTGGAGTGGAAGATCAATAGGTAGGAGAGCAAGAGAAAGTCAAGGTGGTTCCAAAACCACCTCCTCCATTCCCCTAAATGCTTAAAAAATAAAGAAGATGGAAAATTCAAGCAATTCCGTTCAACATTAAAACAATTATCCATCAACATTTCTCTCTTAGAAGCTTTAGAGAAAATGCCCAGATATGCCAAGTATATGAAGGATTTGGTGACGAAGAAATGCACTTTGAGCTAAGAGCTCTCACAAGAGCTTCAACAATGTAGTGCGATTAGACCAAATGCCTTGTTCAAAAATGAGAGGACTCCAGTGTATTCACCATTCCTTGCACCATAGGTGATGTTGAATTCGCAAGAGCATTGTGCGATTTAGGAGAAAGTATCAATCTAATGCCACTTTTCGTGTTCAAAACACTTGGGCTCGGCACTCCTACTCCAACTAGAATGTGATAGCTCATGGCGGATTGAACCATCAGAAAGTTGGAGGGAATACTTCTTTATGTGCTTGTTAAAGTTTATAAATTCATCTTTCCCATGGAATTTATGATCCTTAACTATGAGGTTGATTTCGAGGTGCCCATTATCTTGGGAAGAGCATTTCTGGCCACCGGTAAAGCCTTGGTGGATATGCATTTGGGACAACGTCGATTTAGGGTCAATGATGCTGAGTTCCTGTTTGATATCAGCCAATCAATGAAACATCTGAAGAAGTTAAAGAGTTAAGTGTAGTCCCTTGATGATTGTTGGTAATTGACAATGACAAAGTCGAGCCACGATATTAAACAAGGTGCTTCTTAGGAGGTAACCCAAACATCTTTAATAATTGTGGGTTTGTTTTAAGTGTGTTTGGTTATTGAAATTTTGAGATAGTAAGGTGTTATTTTGTTTCAAGTTTGAAAGACACTAATGCAGTTGTGATATTTTGAAGATTGTAGTGTTTGAGACTTGGCCTGCAGGTGGGAGTAAAAAAACTGAAGGTGTGAGAAAATGGCACTTGTAGTAGCCTCTACGAGCAGGCCTATCAGTTGTACTCAATACTATAATTTGTAGTCATGCCTTGTAGAGTGAAATAGTAAGTATTGAAAGTTGGCACATAAACTACGAGCGAACCTTATGATTCATAGGGCCCTCTACAAGTCGTAAGTGGGGTTTGTATGCTCAGGTATAAAATCAAATCTATTTTTACAAGTGTTGGGTCTGCTATGAGATCGAGACCTACAAGTCCTAAGAAACCATACGACTCGTAGTCGGGGTCTCGTAGCCCCGATCTACAGATATTTAGTGTTGACCCGATTTAGTATAAAAAGGGTCAAAATTACCCTAAATTGACCATGAAACCTTAAACCTACTCTGCCTTTGATAATTTCGATCACAATCCCGGCTACCAACGTCATTTTTTTGGCAATTACTCTGGCGTGTTCCTCTTTTTCTAGGGTTTTGGCATCCGTTTCCCTCTACTTTGCATTGGTTTGGTCCTTCTCCCATTTGATAAGCCTCGTGGCTAATTTTAATGCACTATTATAGTGAGTTTCATTGTTGAGATGATTGTGTCCTCGGTTTCTTCATGAGGATTCACACCTTTGTGATGATGCTTTTGTTTAGATATGAATATTAGGGTTGGGGTGCTTTGAGAATTCTATTATGATTTGAGCCATATTCGGAATTCTTGTGTAGGTGGTTGTGTTGTGAGCATAATGTTCACTTGACTATGGTGGTTAATTGTTGTCTGATCCTTGTGAAGGTTATCTTTGGAACTGGAATTTGGAAAATGTGGATGGGTGTTAATGCGCCTCATCTTGTTAGACTTAATTAATAGAGTATGAATTCTCCTTGCATCTCAAGGGATTGTTGTGTTGATATTAAATGTGAGTTTGGAGATGCATTGGTTATGGGTTTTAGTAGGATGTAATGTGGGATTGATGTTATTCTTTGGGGAAATTGTCGTTATAATGTTCGTATGTCATAGTGGATCTAACTGTGTGCCAAGTATAATATGTTGTTATCACGCCCCAAGTCCCGTTAAGGCGGACTGGCACCCGTGGGCAATAAGGCTTGGGGGAACCAACCTGTATCCATGCGCATTCTATACATATTATAAAGGATTTCTTCATTCAACATGCCTTTAAGAATGTAAGTAGTAATAACAAGACAAAAAGAAATGCATATGGCTACGCCGTTGGGGCCATGTTGTCTAAAGTACGAGACATCACTACACTTTAATTTGTATAGTCTACAAAGCCTCTACATAAGGAAAAGCATCTGATAAGGGTCGGGACAGGCCCTGCCTCAACTAACTATACAATATAAAATGCAAGCTCTAGAGACACAAAGCTCTGAAGCAACCTGGAGCTTTGTAACAACAGCTGGATACCCTGTACTCCTATTGGGGAGATCTACTAGCACCTGTACATACAATATGAAATGTAGATCCCCCGTAAGGGGCATCAGTACGAGATAATGTACTGAATATGTAAGGCAGGAAATACTGTATATGACGTAACAACTCAAATAAAACTATGTACTGGTGTAGGATAAGAGACCACCTTTAGTTATACTGTGGGATCATGTACTTTCGGTTCTTTTTATTACTCTACCTTTACAGTATAATTTGCAGACAGCGTGTAATACAAATGACCAGCTAATCAGTGGTAAATCTACATCGGGATCGTCCCTGGCTAGGCTTTTCTTTTAACCCCTTGGGCTATCCCCCCTCTCCCCCGTGATAGGATTGACCTTGGCTAGGTGATTCCTACACCCCTTGGGTTACCACCCATCAATAGGCAATATACTTTATCTTTTAGTTACTTTTGAGATGCTTATTTTAGTGGTCATAATATAGGAACTGTAGGATTGTAGATACAACCTATGAAATGTAAATAATCATAAAAGACAACACCATAACGAAAGGAGTAGATTACACAAATAATGAAGTGCCTAGGCTACACATGAACTTTATTTAGTAGAACGAACTTGTGTATCTTAGTATCCAAGTATGTATACAAGTTTTCAAGTGACTATATATGGGAGCATATGAACATGTGAAAGAGTGGAGACATGGTTGTTTGTTACGTCGGAGTAGGTAAGAGCCTCTATGTACCAAGGAAGAATCTAGATTTCATGCCAAGTAATATGAAATCGAGTATCCTTAGATACCTCGTTGTATGGCCTAGTTATTACCTCAGAGTGACCGATTTTTCCCTCAAATATTTCTATATAATATATTAGGCAATAAGAATAGTATTAGCAACAAAGGAACACTTCTTGGTAGCCCAATATCATAAAAGAACAACACATGGGCAGCAAGCGTATAATTATAAATCCGAGCATATCCTTTCAACCTTTTCGCCTCTAATCGTATTTTCTAACACACATTCTCATGTATATATCATGTGCAGCTTGTTTTAGTGTCATAATAGTCTTACAATAGCCCAAACATAGAAATTCCACACAACATACAAAACATGCAAGCAGGCGGCATAACGTTACAGTGTCTCACTGCATTTTAATGTCAAAAATCCCAAATCTAGTTTAACTTCAACCAAACTGCATTTAACATACTTACACATACAATCAGCCTTAAAACAATCTTAAAATAGTTCCAAAATAGATGGAGGTCGTGGAGTAAAAATTCCTAACCACCAACCCACAAGTTTGTACTAAGAACATAATTACAATATCATATAAGAACTCACTCTTAAGGGCTGTAAATAAGGTGCAGCAGCCTGGTTACATCATTAACAAAATAAACCTTGTTAAGAACATAAGTATTTCTTCATAACTCAGCCAACCAAAGGAGATAAAAGCCTCTCAAGTAACAAGAAAAGTGCACAGCAATCCTTAGGACACATGCTGTCGAAATTTCCAGCACAAGCATAACTAGCATATACTTCTTGTTTTTCACAAACAAACCACACTATGTACACAATTATCATTACTTACCTTTAACTTCAAGGTGTATGCTTTCTTTAGGAACCCTTGTAGGGTTGTGAGGGCTTCTTTTCACACGTTGAAAGAGAGGAAAGAATAACCAAGAAAAGCATATCTTTTGTCCAAATAAAAATGGCTTAAGGGAGCAGTTTTAAATCCTTTTTAAAGGTGGTTTTGGACAACATACTAAGGAACTTTTATCCTTATTTTATTAAGTTGGTGATGCAGCTTCTTTCTCCTTTCACTTAGGCCTTATTGGCTTCAAATTGGTTGGGCCTTGGATGCCCATTTTTCCCTTTTCTCCTTACTTAGTTTTGGCCCAATTCACCAAGTGAGTTATGTTGTACTTGGGCCCTTTTAATACTATTATTGGGATACAAATATTGTCCATTTACGGTGCTAAAACATGGGATAAAGTGACACCCTTAACATGTACTTTAGTCATTATTGGACTTGGACCGATTTGGCATCGGGCCTCGTCTCTATTTAGCTAGCATATTTAAGCTAAGCATGTAGGTGACTTACCTGCTAGCTTCCTAAGTCCTACAAGAACCTCACTTATTTAACCTCATTTAAGGTCATGATCTCCTCAATTTGACTTAAAACTTATTTACGCTCACCCTCTACAGCGTTAGACATACATATCATCCTCAAATTTGAGATTCAAGCACTTTTAAAAATTGGCGCTAATTTGAAAAATCATATCATGTTTCATTTGCATAGTACTATTACTGTAAGTTGTGGGGTGTTACACTCCCCCTAGGAACATTCGTCCTCGAATGTTAGCACAATTGGATAGCTTGACCAAGTTTAAACCTTTACTTACACAAACATTTGACAACACACTAAGTATTCAATCATATGTACCTATTAGTGTCCCAATTCTACATGTTGGACTTCCTCTTTAGCTTCAAATAAGTGAGGGTATTTTGATTTCATCGCGTCTTTGGCCTCCCATGTTATCTCTTTTGCTTGCTGGTTTCTCCATAGTACTTTTACTGAAGCTATTTCTTTATTTCTTAGCTTCTTAATATTACGATCTAGAATAGCAATAAGTACCTCTTGATATGTGAGATCTTCTATAACCTGCACATCTTTAATAGGAGTGATACGGGATGGGTCACATATGCATTTTCGAAGCATTGAGACATGAAAAACTAGATGAACCATTGAAAGCTCTTGGGGTAGCTCTAGTTCATATGCAACTTACCCGAACCTCTTAATAATCTGATATGGCCCTATGTAACATATGCTCAGTTTTCCTTTCTTACCAAAACTTATAAGCCCTTTCATTGAAGACACTTTTAAAAATACCCAATCCTTATTGAGAACTACAGTCCACTCCTTCTAGCACCCGCGTATAATTTGTGACGGTTTTGGGTTGTTTCTAGCCATTGTTGTATTACTCTAACTTTCTCCATGGCTTGTTGTGCTAAATCTTGTCCAAGCAAGGTGGTTTTATCCACTTCAAACCATCCAATTGGCGACCTACATTTCCTTCCATACAATGCTTCATACGGTGCTATTTTGATACTCGAGTGGTAGTTATTATTATAGGCAAATTCAATAATTGGAAAATAGTCTAACCAACTACTTTTAAAGTCCAATACACAAGCTCACAACATTTTTTCAAGTATTTGAATAGTGCACTTAGCTTGACCATCTGTCTGAGGGTGGAATGTTGTACTCAAATTCACTTATGACCCTAAACTCCTTTGGAAGGACTTCCAAAACTTTGCAGTCAATTGAGCCCCCCGATAAGATATAATGGAGATTGGGACCCCATGTACCGTGACTATCTCTTTGAGGTATAACTTGGCATATTCTTCAGCTGTATAATCACTCGTAACTGGCAAGAAGTGTGCTGACTTTGTGAGTCTATCTACTATTACCCATATGGAGTCAACATTCTGAAATGAGTGAGGAAACTGGTAACAAAATCCATACTGATCATATCCCCCTTCCATGTTGGAAGCTCTATATATTGCATATAACCTCCTGGCTTTGGATGTTATACTTTCACTTGTTGGCAATTTAAGCATTGAGCCATAAATTCTGCAAGGTCCTTTTTCATGCCTCCCCACCAAAACATTCCCTTCAGGTTATGATACATCATAGTTGATCCTGGATGGATGGAATATCGGGAATGATGGGCTTCTTCCATTATCCTCTTTCTTAATCCATTAATATCAGGCACACATAATCTATTAATGCAATACAGTACTCCATTTTGTGTAAGTTCAAAGCCCTTCATCGTACCCTGACATACCTTTTCCTCAAGCTATTATAGAACAGGATCCTCAAACTGTTTTTCTTTCACCTTCATTACTAATGAAGATGTTATTGCATTATGTACAATAACCCCTTCCTTTGGAGTTTCAAGAAGGCGAACTCCCAAACTAGCTAGTTGATGTATATCCTTAGCTAATCCTTGACTTACCACGGCTTGATCACCAATATTCATGATTGCCTTATGACTCAGAGCATTGGCTACCACATCTGCCTTCCCCAGATGATATAGTATATTAATGTCATAATCCTTTATTAACTCTAGTCATCTCTGCTGTCTTAAATTTAGGTCTTTCTGCTTAAAAATGTATTGCAAACTCTTATGATCCTTATATATGTCTACGTAAACCCTATACAACTGGCGCCATATTTTTAGAGCAAACACAACTACTACTAGCTCAAGATCATATGTTGGGTAGTTTTTTCACATGCTTGTAGTTGACTAGATGCATAAGCAATTACCCTACAATGCTGTGTCAGTACACACCCTAAGCCAACTCCTGAAGCATCACAATACACTGCACGGTACCTTTTGAAAGTATTAGCATAAGTGCAGAAGATAGTTTATTTTTCATCTCTTGGAAGCTCCTTTCATATGCATCATTCCATTGGAACTTGGTTGCTTGATGTCTCAACTTTGTTAGAGGTGCAAAAATAGAAGAAAAACCTTCAACAAACCTTCTGTAATAACCTGCCAACCCTAGGAAGCTCCGAATTTATGTAGGTGTCATTGGCCTTGCCAATCTATCACAGCCTCTATCTTTTGTGAATCGACCCTTATTCCCTTATCAGACACAATACGGCCCAAAAATGCCACTGATTTTTTCCAAAATTAACATTTAGAAAGCTTGGCATAGAACTGGTAATCACGAAGAACTTGTAACACTTGTCATAAATGATTTGTGTGGTTTTCTTCTGATATTGAATATACCAAAATGTCATCTATAAATACTATCACGAACACATCCAAGAAAGTCTTGAATACCCTATTCATCAGATCCATAAAAATTGCTAGTGCATTCGTTATCCAAAATGACATAAAAAGAAATTCAAAGTGATTGTAGCATGTGCTGAAAGCATTCTTAGGTATATCATTCTCTTTCACCCTCACTTGGTGATAACCTAATCTTAAACCAATTTTTGAAAAGCATTTGGCAGCTTGTAACTGATCAAATAAATCATCAATCCTAGGTAGGGGGTATTTGTTCCTAATTGTCACCCTATTCAATTGCCGATAATCAATACACATTCTCAAGGTGTCATCCTTTTTACATACAAATAACACTGGTGTACACCAAAAGGACATACTAGGTCTTATAAAACCCTTCTCCAATAAGTCTTTTAACTGCTCTTTTATTTCGCACAATTATGTCGGGGCCATTTTATATGGAGGGATGTAAATAGGTTGAGTGCCTAAAAGTAAGTCATTACCAAAATCTATTTCTCGTTCTGGAGGTAAGCTTGGAAGTTCTTCAGGGAACACATCAACAAATTCATTCACTACTGGAATTGATCGAAGAGTTGGCGATTCTGCCTCCATATCCCTTACTCTAACTAAATGATATATATACCTTAGATATCATCTTTCTAGCCTTAAAATAAGAGATAAACTTACCCTTTCACGCCCCAACATTGCCTTCCCATTCAAGAATTGTCTCATTTGGAAAGTGAAAGTACACTCTCTTAGTTCGGCAATCCATGGTGGCATAGCAAGAAGCTAACCAATCCATACCCATTATAATATTGAATTCCACTATGTCTAGCTCAATAAGGCCAGCCAATGTGTCACGGTCGCAAACAGTTACTATACAGTCATAATAAACCCTTCTAGCCATAATAGACTCACCGGTTGGTGTAGACACTTCAAATAGTTTGTTCAATAATTTGGGTATTCTCTTAAGCTTCCCAGCAACTAATGGAGTGACGTATGATAGTGTAGAACCAGGGTCAATTAATGCATATACATTATGTGAAAAGATGAACAATGTACCAGTGACCACATCGGGTGAAGCTTCCAAATTTTGCTGACTCCTCAAAGCAATAGTGTGATTATGGACCCCGCTAGAGCTAGCTGCCCCTCTTACACCTCTACCACGAACCATAGGTGCTTGTTGACCCCTACTTAATGGAGGAACAGATGATGATGATTCAACAGCTGGCCTAGTAGATTGTACTATATGACCCATACGCCTCCTCGGGCAATCTCTTATCATATGCCCTGGCGCACCATACCAATAACAAGCATCTGTCCCAACATGACATTTACCTAAATGACTTCTTCCACACTGTTACAAGGTTGCCTAGGAGTCAATTGCTATGCTGAATATCCCGTTGTCCGAGTGCCTTGTCCTTCCGTTCTTGGACAAAACTGATTACTCCTCGAACCCTGAAGTTGTGATGGAGCACTGGATGTAGAGTAGGAGGATGATGGCCTAGGCAGTCTATTAGAAAACTAAGGCCTAAGCTCACCTTGGGGTGGTGTAAACTGCCCTGTAGACCTGGCCCTCTTGGACTGCACCCTTTCTAACTTTTGTGTCCTCCTTTGCCTCTGATCCTTCAATTTCTGTGCAAAAGCTTGCATTCTCACTATATCCATGTCCTTTTTTTTCAAGGAATTAATGGTACAATCTCTGTCCAGATACGTATCCAATCTATCCACATATTGATGAACTCTATCTATCATAGTAGCAACTACATTAGGAGCATACTTGGCCAGGGAATTAAATTGGAGGTTATATTCCCTCATGCTCATATTGCCTTGACGGAGGTTCAAGAACTAATCTGTATGAGCCTCTTGCATTTCTAACGGCAGGTAATGGTCGAGAAATGCCTCTTTGAACTCCTTCCAGGTAGTTGGAGGTGCATCTTAGCCTTAGATTGCTTCCAAAATTCATACCACAATACAGCCACACCCTTCAAACCCTTATGTTGTTAACTTGACAACTTCTATACCACTCACATGCATAACATCTAAAGTGCATTGTATCGGATCAATAAAGTCTTGCAGATCTTCATTAGGATCTAACCAAGTGAAGGATGGAGGGTCCAAATTAAGGAAGTCACTTATCCTTGTGCTAGCTGCCCTATTCGCACCACCTGCACCTATAACTTGACCTTCGTGTCTTTGACCTTGGCCAGCAACTATATGAGTCAATGGTTGGACTGCATTTCTCAGATCCTGCACGGCAGCTTCGATATGTGGTTCTAGGGGAATTTCACTACTTCCTAATTCATTAGGAGCTAGAAGAGTTGGAGAGGTATGTGATAGAGACTCATCTTGAGCCTCATTTTGTTGTCTCACCCAACTAGGTATACCAACCACCACTTCTACTTCCTTCCCTTTACCTTTGTTTTTCCTGGTTTCTAGCATACTTGTTGTACAAAACAATTTATGGGTTAGACATAATTCACATATTACACTTAGCTCTATGGCACGAGCTAAAGAATGAAAAGAAAGTAACAATTCCTAAATGCCATGTAGCCTCCTACTTATAAATGTAGTGCACAACATATCGATAAACAAGACTCTACATAGACACGGCTTTGTAGACCCACTAGGATGACCTGCTCTGATACCACTTATGTCATGCCCCAAGTCCCTTTAAACAGACTGGCACCCATTGCCAATAAGGCTCGGGAGAACCAACCTGTATCCATGCGCTTTTTATACATATTATAAGGGATTTCTTCTTTCAACATGTCTTTAAGAAAATAAGTAGTAATAATAAGCCAAAAAGAAATGCATATGGCTACGCCATTGGGGCTATGTTGTCTAAAGTACGAGACATGACCACTCTTTAATTTACATAGTCTACAAAGCATCTAGATAAGGAAAAGCATCTGATAAAGGTCGGAATAGGCCCTGCTCAACTAACTATACAATACAAAAATGTAAGCTCTAGACACATAAAGCTCTGAACCAACCTAGAGCTTGATAACAACAGCTAGATACCCTATACTCCTACAAGGGAGATCTACTAGCACCTGTACCTGCAGCATGAAATGCAGGTCCCCTGTAAGGGACGTCAATATGAGATAATGTACTAAATATTAAAGGAAGGAAATATTGTATATGAAGTAACAACGCAAATAAAACTATACATTGGTGTAGGATAAGAGACTACCTTCAATTATAATGTGGGATCATGTACTTTATGTTCTTTTTATTACTTTACCTTTACTATATAATCTGTGCATAGCGTGTAATATAAATGGCTATCTGATTAGTGGTAAATCTATATCGGGATCGGCCCTGGCTAGGCTTTTCATTTAACCCCTTGGGCTATCCCCACCCTCATGATAGATCGACCCTGGCTAGGTCATTCTTTCATCCCTCGGGTTACCACCCATCAATAGTCAATATACATTATCTTTCAATAACTTTTGAGATGCTTCTTTTGGTGGTTAAAATACTGGAACGTAGGACTGTAGATACAGTCTATGACATATAAATAATCACAAAAGACAACACCATAATGAAAGGAGTAGATTACACAAATAATGAAGTGCATAGGAGATAGAACAACACATGAACTTTATTTAGTAGAACGAACTCGTGTATATTAGTATCCAAGTATGTATGCATGTTTGCAAGTGACTATGTGTGGGAGCATATGAACATGTGAAAGAGTGGAAACATGGTTGTTTGTTATGTGGGAGTAGGTAAGAGCCTTTATGTACCAAGGAAGAATCTAGATTTCATGCCAAGTAATACGAAATCGAGTATCCTCACATACCTCGTTGTATGACCTTATTATTACCTCAGAGTTACTGCTTTTCCCCCCAAATATTTATCTACAATATATTAGGCAATAAGACTAGTATTAGCAACAAAGAAACACTTCTTGGCAGCCAATCTCAAAAAAGAACAACACACGGGCAGCAAGCGTATAATTATAAACACGAGCATATCCTTTCAACCTTTCCGCCTCTAATCATATTTTCCAATACACATTCTCATGTACATATCATGTGCAGCCTGTTTTAGTGCCATAACATTCTTACCACAACCCACACATAGCAATTTCACACAACATACAAAACATACAAGTAGGCGGCATAACGTTAAGTCGTCTCGCTACATTTTGATTCAACAATCCCAAATCTGTTTTAACTTCAACCGAACTGCATATAACATACTTACACATGCAATTAGCTTAAAAATAGTCAAAAATAGTTCCAAAATATATGGAGGTAGTGGATCGACAATTTCCAACCACCAGCCCACAAGCTCATACTAAAAACACAATTATGATATCATATAAGAACTCATTCTCGCAAGCTATAAATAAGGTGCAGCAGCCTGGTTACATCACTAACAAAATAAACTTTTCTAAGAATATAAGTCGTACTTCATAACTCAGCCAACCAATTAGATAAAAGCCTCTCAAGTAATAAGAAAAGTGCACAACAATCCTTAGGATACATGCTGTCCAAATTTCCAGCACAAGCATAATTAGCATATACTTCTTGTTTTCATAAGCAAACCATAGTATGTACACAAGTATCATTTCTTACCTTTAACTTCAAGGTTTAGGCTTGCTTTAGGAACCTTTGTAGGGTTGTGAGGGCTACTTTTCACACGTTGAATGAGAGTAAAGAATAACCAAGAAATGTAGATTTTTTGTCCAAATTAAAATTGCTTAAGGGAGTTGTTTTAAGTCCTTTTCAAAGAGGGAGTTTGTCCAATCTACTCAGGTCTTTTTACCCTTACTTTATTAAGCTGGTGATGCTACTTCTTTCCCCTTTCACTTGGGCCTTATTGAGTTCAATTTGGTTGGGCCTTGGGTGCCCACTTTTTCCTTTTCTCCTTACTTAGTTTTGGACCAATTCACCAAGTGAGTTGTGTTGTACTTGGGTCCTTTCTCTACTATTGTTGGGATGAAAATATTTTCCATTTATGATGCTAAAACATGGGATAAAGTTACCCCCTTAACATGGGCTTTATTCATTATCGGACTTGGACAGATTTGGCATTGGGCCTCGTCTCCGTTTAGCTAGCATATTTAAGCTAAGCATGTAGGTGACTCACCTGCTAGCTTCCTAAGTCCTATAAGCACCTCACTTCTTTCACATCATTTAAGGTTTTGACCTCCTCAATTTGACTTAAAACTTATTTATACTCGACCCACCTCAGTGTTAGACATACATATCACCCTCAAATTTGAGATTCAAGAACTTTTAAAAATTGACACTAATTTGAAAAGTCTATCACATTTCATTTGCATAGTGCAAGTACTATAAGAGGTGGGGTGTTACAGTTGCTATGATGATTTCCAATGCTTTGCTTGTATTTGTAGTATTTGTAAATTTTTATGGGAATGAAGTAGGCACTACAGGTGCCTTCTATTTTCAACTATGAGGCCTCCCTATGACTCGTAGGTTCCCCTTGGAGTCATAATGGTCCCTCATAGCAAGCACCAGTCAACTGTAGTTCCATCATGTTTCTCATATGAGACCTACCTATGACTCATAGCATCTGTAACAACTCATAGCAGGGGTCTCGTAATTCTGACTGATGTTTCAAAAATGTCCCTGGAATGAGGTATGAAGCCATTGTACGGCTCATAGGCCACCCTATGAGTCGTGCCTACATCAAGTAGCAATTATATCAGTGAATTTCACTTTTCATTTTAATGTTTAATTTCTCTTTCATTCTTTGTTATGTGGTCATTTTTTTGTCTAGTATTTTGAAACTCACATGTTGTTGTGTGGTTGGTTTGTAGATATAATTACTCTAAAGGCTAAACGAGCTATTCAAATGTTTCAATGGAGGTTGGTTGATAAGTCCTCCGAGACTGAGAGATCCGAGGGCTTTATAGAGGTTCACATGGTCAGAATAGACCTTGAGGCTAATATACCTCAGACCCGAGCACCTACAACTTAGGCATATATGGAAGTTAGCAGTTCCTCCAGTCTGAAGACGAGGTATAGGAGGGTGATGGAGATGAGTCTGGAAGTAGTTTTCCACAGATGCCCCCACATATTCGGGGTTAGAATTAGAGTCTAAGAATACCTCAAGGCCCAGCACGATGAGATACAATCATAGCCCCTAGCTGACCTCAGATGGTGCATTGCAGGAATGAAAGAGATCTATGACCAGGGGTTAGAGCCAAAGGGAAAAGGAAAACTGGTTAAATGGTTTCATGAGGAGTCTAGGTTGAACAACTCTGGGTTGGATAGGGTACCAAGGTTAGATGCAAAGATAGATGGGCATGGACTATGATGGACTACTTAGTAGCTGGGCAAGTATGCCCCTTTCGTAGTCCATGAGTTTTGTGTAGCCTACCTTACTATACTTCGCTGAAGGCTGCCAAAGGATAAGAAGCCAATTAATTAGCCTAGATTACGAGTGGTATCTGTCTGAGGCTGGAGAGTTGACATTTTAGAGGAGATGATCCGATGGGTTCAGTTTGGGCCCACCTATAACCTCAGCAGTATCTTCCATCAGAACCCAAAATCGACAATGAATATGTCCTTTAGACTTTGCTAGAAATGGCCGAACATTAAAAATCGGTGGAAAACCAGCTTAAGCCATGAACTTCATAAACTGCAACTTCACCCTCTCCCTAAGTCACTCAACTCTACTCAAATCTTCAACCCTTTGGTCTTAGAGTGCCTCAGTCCACCATAGAGTATGATGGTCGTATTGACAAGATGAGGAGAGTGATGACTAGGAAGGATATGGGAACCAAAACTGAATTGTTGCAGTGGATTGCCAGCCAGATTTGTGAGGCAAGCTTCGAGCCGACATGAGTCACAAACCATGTTGATCTGATAATGAAATCCCACCTCTCCTTTCAGGCCAAGTTTTGGTGGTCAATTATAAATTGGTATATCCAGCCTACATTCACAGATAATATGATCACCGTCGAGCAAGTTGTGCAATTATCCAACATCCTAGCTAGTTAAAAGATAGATTGGGCCCGGATTATCTTTGAGCAGATTCACGAGTTCATCGTCCCGATGAGCATCTCACTGCAGTTCCATATTTTGATCCACCATTTATGTAGTGTAGCAGGTGTTCGTGTTGACCCCTAGGGAGCAACATATAGAGGCCATCTGCACCATGGATCCCAGCCTAATAAACGCTTATGAGAACCCGGTGGCCCTACCACGAATAAATCCTTTGTCTATCCTAGATCCATTCCCTATTGAGGCTCTAACTCTAGCCACCACTGGTACTACTCCAACTACTGCAGAGCCTACCTAATTATTGAGATTGAGTTAGTGTCGTCCTCCAGTACTCGCGCACCAACATCATCTTCTATGCAGGTTGATTCTCTTATCTCTGATGTTGCTTTTCAGGCACTGGTGCACATGGTAGCTACAACGGATCTCGAGCTATAGGCTTTAGTAGCTCAGGTCAGATGGTCAGACCATGGGTCAGCCAGACTGTTCGGGACTCAAAGGAGAGGGCAAAGGCATTCGCCCATGATTTGGTGGATGAGAGAGTAAGAGCGGTGGATGCATGAGTAAATTTATTCGAGGTAAGATTCTAGAGGAGTCTTGATGGTGTTCAGCCTGCTGACACAAGCACAGTGATAGAGGAGTTGGCCAAGTTTATAGCCGACTTATTGCAGATGTTAGCAGCCTCTGTTGCAGTACCAAAGGTGGCACTGGTAGGTGAAGAGGTTTTTGACTGGCTAGTTGATCGCTCGCATGCCAATGAGAAGAGGCCCCTCGAGATGGATGAGCCAGAAGAGGTTTATACATGATGACCCAGCAGCACTATAGGAGGAGCCGATACTAGAGGAGGTGGTGCAGGAGTCGCTACTTATGGCGGCCATATCGAGCGACTAGCATAGCAGATGGCACCTAGAGAGGGTAGCTCACTTATAGCTGCAGCCTAGACTACAACGGAGGAGGCTGTGGTCCAGGACCCTATCGACTAGACAACTGTCGGTGCTTGTGCACCATGATGTTTGAGTTTTGACCTCAGTACTTATTATCTATCTATAGATCTTTGTTCTTTATGCGGATAATGTTTTTGTTATGTTGGTTTTGGATTTGTTCAAATATTTTGTGTTGAATGTTGTATTTACTTTTGTTTGGATGTTAGTTTTTAAAATGTTGGTTTTTAATGTGTGTGTGTATGTGTGTATACATATACATATACATATATATGTTTCCATTATTTAGTTTTCGTACATTTTTTTTTGCTTTGAGGACAAATTATACTATTTTGGTGGGGTGTGGGATGTTATGGATTAAGGTAAAGTCTAAGTAGCTTTGAGTCCATAACTTCCCCTATTTTTTATCCCAAGGTTTTCTTCCCGTATTTTTTTTCATGTGGATGTTTTAATTTTCTGTTGAACCGGCATGTTTAGGTAGTATAGATAATGTGTAAATACATAATAGTATGGTCTTTTGGCGTATACATAGTCTTTAAATGTTTTTTGAATAGTTTGAAAAATTTAGGTGCCCTCAAAATTTTTAAGACTATTGGTTATTGATGCAATCATGCATTTGATTATCTGGTGATGTTTGTTATGATAATATAAAGGTAAGTTGAGGCTGGAAGCATGACCTTTGAGTCTATACGTGATTGTGTGTGCAATGCCATGTGTGTTCTAAGCTTATTTTGCCGCATTCATGTATAATGTATGGACTCAGAACTTGCCTTGTTACTCTAAAATTAGTCAGGTGATGTGATTGATTTGGAAAGGATCTTAGGCCTTTGCTCTTCTAGTGAGCCCACTTTTTCCTAAATGACCTACCATATGTATTAGTGAACCCTTTCTTCCAAATGTTTGAGCCTCTCATACACTCATTCTTTCTTGACACCTAGTTAGCTCAGCTTTGTTTTATGAAATATGTTGATATTGGCCCTGGTCTAACCTTGAACATGTGAACCTTGATTAAGGCTGAAAGCCTAAGTTAAGGGTGGCTACAAATAGTGGCCCTGATTTAGGGAATAGATATTGTGTACTTCACCTCAGGCTAAAAGCCTAAGTTGAGGGCGGCCTTTGCTGTGGTAAAGTAATGAAAATGAGGTGGTTAGTTGGGAAATAAATAAAGAAATAAAAAATCATGAGCTGGGTGAGGAAAAAGAAAAGAAAAGTGCCTTGAATTAAAGAAAATAGCAAAAATGAGTTCAAAAATAAGGCATAACTGAAAAAAATGAAAGTACCCGGGGAAAGCTTGAAGTAGGAGAATAAGGGTGAATTTAGTTAAAATGGTTGGGTCATGAAGGTAAACATGTTGGTAAACATCGTTTAAGGATAGCTTTTAGTCACTACTTGTCTAAAATTCCATACCAAATCCCCATGAGCCTATGTAACAAGCCGTTAAGTCCTAAAGTGATCCAAATCCATTTTGTCACCAATCTGGAAATTGAGTATAAGGGCAAGCCTATGGTGTTAGTCATTGTGCATGAATTTCATTTGTCAGAGTGAGAATGCTCCCACAGTTCTTGAATTCTAAATGCTTTTTGAGTGAGTAAGAGAGACTTCGTTTCTATTAAGGCATTTGCACTACTTGATTATCATATGAATATACCAGTGGTTGTGGATGGTTGACACTCCTTAGCTTATCATAGTTGGCTTGCTAGATACATCTTTGTGTTTTTGTTTTTCTTAGTAGCTTTGCAATCTTGTTTTGAATATGAAAGTTGGGTACCTGAACTAGAGTAACTGATGTATGTGCCATTAGTATAACTTCTCTGTGTTTCTCATTGTCTTCTTATATCGAGTCGTCACTTAAAAACAAGCAACAATTCTAAGTAGAGGTTGTTGATATGCTGTCAAAATACCACACATTTGATGCCTAAAACAAGGGCTTTTGTGAGTTCTTAAGTTGACCTTTTATGGTTTTTATGTGTTTCTTTGTTGTTATTGTAGAAAAGGTAGGTTAGCTATTTTGGAAGAAAATTGCAATTTTTCGCTGAAGTACAGGACATACGAGTTTACATACGAGTCATAGCCCAAGCTACGAGTCGTAAGGTGATCTCGTAGCAAGAAACATATAGTAAAAATTAGAAAATCTATTAACTAGAGGTCAGCCTTATGAAGCCATCCTACTAGTCATATGTCTCACTACGAGTTGTATAGGTGGACTCGTAGCAAGGGACAGAGAGTCAAGACTTTGGACCAAAAACTAAAGGCCTACACTAGAGAGGAGCATACGATTCGTAGCCTAAGCAATGACTCACACTTGTGGGTCATACCAGTTGAATCCATAAATGCCAAGTACTAGATACGAAACCTCAATTATGACTCGTAGGTCACCCTTCGAGTCATACCTGCGAGGTATAACAGCTACCAACTATCCTTTCTGTGTAATTTTTAGCTTAATTTTGTAATTATTATAAATACTTTAAATTAGGGTTTTTTTTGAAGGATCCCAGAGTAGGAACATTGAATATTGCCTTTGAATATTATCTTTAGAACACTTTAGAGTTTTAGCATAGATTTTCATTTTCTCTGGGAAACCCCACTTTTGGGGAGTGCAAATCCTACTTTGTATTCATTCTCAATTTATCAAGCTTGTGGTTTGCAACTTTTGCTGTATTACTCTTCATTTCTTTTGGTAAAAGTCTCAACTATGTCTTGTATTTGCATCTTTGTTGGTTTCGCATTAGCCATGAGTAGCTAAGCACCACAAACTTGGGGTTGTGGGAACCATGGGTAGTTGATTTGAGATGACCTAGATTTACTGCATTTCTATGATTAGGGTTTTGTATGTATTGTTTATTTCCCTTCATTATGATTGTTGTTTGGTGGTGGCCAACACCAAACCATGCCTACTATCATGATCTCAACCAAGGTAGTGACGAATAGGAAAAGGGGAGTAGATGACAGGATTTGATTGATGTGTTTTCGTCTAATCAATCAAACTTGACCAAGGGGAGGTTGACTGGGACAATAGCTTACGATTAGTTGGCACACCATAATTGCCGACCAAGCACCATGGTGAAATTCGACCTTCACCTTTACAAGAGGGCTGGAAGAACTTAAGTTATCGTCCTGCATGTAAATTTTCTATTGTAGTTATGTTGTTTAGGGTAATAGAGTCGACAAACCATGGGAAACAGAACTCCCAAGTTGTCCCTAAAATTGAGTGTTTCCTTGTGCGTAGTAATATAGTATTTATTTTTCTTTTGTTGTTAAATCACAAATAAAAACCCATTTAGAGATTTTAGTTATAGATACTCGAAATGATTGGTAGTGAATTCTTGTAGTCAAGCCCTGTATTCCCTGTGGATTTGACCCTAACCTTCGGTTAGGTTAAATATTGACAGTTGTCATTTTCTTATTGGAGCATGAACATCATCAGGCATCATAGTAGAGTTCGGACAACATATATGATACTAGAGTATGGTTACTACCGGCCCACCATCCAGCAGGATACTCATGACTATGCCAAAGCATGTGATAGGTGCCAGAGAGAAGGTGGTGTTTCCTGCAAGCATAAGTTCCCTCTATAGCCCATTATGGTGATTGAGTTATTTGATGTGTGGGGAATAGACTTCATAGGCCCCTTTGTTAGCTTGCATGGAAACAAATATATCTTGGTCACTGTCGACTATGTACCAAAAGGGGTGGAGGCAGTTTCTCCCCCTATCAATGAACGCAAAAGTGTCATAGTGTTACTGAAAAGGAACATATTTTCAAGGTTTGGTACCCCTAGGACAATCATTAGCAATAGAGGTTCTCACTTCTGCAATAGATTATTCAAGGCTCTCCTTGAAATAAGGGGTAAACGATCAGGAGGAAATACCCTACCATCCTCAGATAAGCGGGCAAGTAGAGGTATCTAATAGGAAAATTAAAATGATTTTATCCAAGATTGTGAATCCAAACTAGAGGGATTGCTCGCAAAAGCTTGATGACACATTATGGGCATACCAGATAGCATTCAAGATGCCTATAGGTATGCCTCCCTACCAACTTGTCTTTAGGAAAGCTTATTATTTTTCGGTAGAGCTTGAGTACAAGGCGATGTGGGCACTAAAGAAGTTGAATCTAGACTAGAATCATACGACAAACTCTAGGCTGAGCTAACTCAATGAGCTTGATGAATTTTTTTTGAAGGTGCTCAGCCCTATACATGCAAAGGATGAAGTTGCAACATGATTAGCGCATAGATAATTGCCAATTCGCATCATGGGACTTAGTGTTAATATATAACTCAAGGCTAAAGTTGTTCCTTGGGAAATTTAAGTCCTGACTGTTGGGACCCTTCTAGGTAGCACATGTCTTTGATCATGGGGCCATCGAGTTGGATAAAAGGAATGGCGGGACATTCATAGTGAATAGCCAAAGAGTCAAGCCATACCTTGGCAATGTGGAGGAAATAAAAATATTGGAATCTTTGGCACTTGATGAAGTCTAAGTACCCAAGTTGTCTATGTCGTGCGGTGATAGTAAATCGGGTGTTGGTTGAGAGGAAACCCAAGGCAGAGACTAGTGCTTGGCCACCCATATATGTCTTTTTGACCCCGATACTTTAGTTTACATTTTTGGTGTGCATTGGTGACAATGCACCTCTTTTTCAATAAGGTGTGGGTAGTTATATGCCTTAGTGAAGTCTGAGCAACCTTGGCCTATAACTATCCCAAATTTTGAATCCTTGGGATTTTCTTCCCTATATTCTTTTTCCCCATGGATATTTAATTTCTATTGGATCGGCATGTTTAGGATGTTTAGGTAGTATATAGTACTGATATCCATGGCATGTATGTGGTTTGGTGCTTTTTTGTGAAAAAAAATGATACCCACCAAATTTTTCATTGGTTAGTCTAGATAACAACCATGTATGTTTAATTGTATCGACAGTGCCTGTTCTGATAAGTAAGGATAAAATTAAGATGAAATGCATGATTTTAATAGTCCATTTAGCCTAAATAACCAACTAAATGTGTGAAATATCCTTTGATCCTAACATTTCGGGCTTACATGTACTTTTTCTTTGTACAAACCTAAGTGACCCAACCTTAATAGATGTGAAATCTTGAAAGTGACCCTGGTCCTTCCTTGAACATTATATACCTTGATTGAGGTAAAAAGCCTAAGTTGAGGATGGCTACCAAAAGTGGCTCTAGCTCCTAGGTTGGATATTGTGCATGCTGTTGTAAGTGTAAGCACAAAATGAGGGGTAAAATTAATGATACTTGGAAAAGGAGAAAAAAATGTGTACTGGGGGCAAGAAAAATTAATTATGCCTTAGCAATGAACCAAAAAGAAAAATGAAGTGTAAAATATAAGGCAAAAAGTTTTAAAATGGAAAGAAAGCACCAAAAAAGCTTTAAATAGGAGACAGGGAGAATGATATGAAAAGTAACATTTTTTGGAAAGGAAACAGTGTAGAAAAATGCAGCGTCAAGGAGGGCTTTTAGTCACTATGTTCCCCCCTCCCCCGCAAGCCTACATTACAAGCCAGCAAAGTCCTAAAGTGATCCCAATCTAAGTTATCAAAGGTCTTAGTCATGAGTATAGGGGAAAGCATATGGTGTTTAGCATGATATTTGAATATCTTTTGTGAGATTGAGTGATTTTTCATAGTCCATAGATTATACCTCAAAACATCATGGTGAGTAAGATAGGAGACTTCTTTCTATGAGGGCACTTTCAGTGCACTATTAAATTAGATTAATTCAATGATTATGGTTTGTTCATAGTTACCTCACTTGTCATAGTTGTATTGTTACATACATTGATTTGCATTGATTTTCTTACTAGCTATCTGATTGTGTTTTAAAAGTGGTGTGGGCATCTGTGCTTAAACTTGATGTGACGTATACCATTACATTGATGTCTGTGTGTTACTATGTTGTATATGTAGATTGAGTCCATCTCTTGAGGACAAGCAACAATTTTAAGTTGAGGGTGATGTGCTGTCAAAATACAACACTTTTGATGCTTTAGAATTTTGTGTGTTCTCAATAAGATGTTAGTAGGTTTGATGTGTTTTTATGTTTGTTTTGCAGGATTTCAAGGGTGGCACTATTTTTGGGCAAAGTGTGTAGAAGTTGTTGCAGTTAAGGTTCCACGAGACCCTTTACGGGGGCCATAAGGATTCTATGAGCCATAAAGAGGTTTTTATTTACAATTCCAATGAAGGGTGGATTTTTGAAGTTGAGTCTATGAACATGCAAATGAGTTGTAGAAGACTTTATGAGTCGTAGACTTGGTATCATTCCTTGAGGATCAGAAGGTGAGTACTTGCTGAAAATCCATCTGAAGAAACCCCCTACTAGCCGTAGAATCTTATAGGGGTCGTAGAGAGGTATCTTAGATGGCTTTCAAATTTGAAGCAACAGTTCACGAAAGCCTAATCATGAGCCATAAATTATTATACATCTCGTGAGACCCTCATAGAGCTTGCTGACCCAGTTATCCTAATTTATTTTGGTTTTGTATTTTAAACATTATAAATAGGTTTTTAGGTTATTTTTCATAGAGAATGAAGAGGGAACAGTAGAGAAACATTAGAGAGTTTGAAAACCACTTGTAAACTTTCTTTTCATCTTTTAATTTCAATCTTGTGATTCTCATTGTAGAGCTTGGATTTCTTGTGCTTAATTCTATTGTGTAAATGCTCAATTATGTTATTCGAATTCATAAGTCTAGCATTTACGCTGATCATGAGTGGCTAAATCCACAACTAGGGTTATGGGAACAATGAAGAACTAACAAAAAAATTGAATAATTCATAATTCTTGAAAAGTGTGCATGTATGTATAATTAATTCTCTTCGTATTCGAATGTTTTCTAATGGTGGACAACATCGATACCTGCCTAATTTTACTGGTCGGATTAAGGTAGTAATGAATAGAAAAAAGAGATTAATTAACAGGATTCAATTGATGTTTCTTGTCTAATCAACTGAACTGGGCCAAGGGGAGGTTGTACTAGGACAATAGGTAAGGGTTAATAATGTCACACTGCAGGGATGGACCGAATCATGTAGTAAAATTTGCTTCTTGCCTAGGCCAAAGGGTTTGGCGAACTCAACTTACCATTTTGCATGCTACACATTGGAAAAGAATTTGATTATCTAGCAATACTGGGTTAGGGAATCATGGGGAACACAATACCTTAGTTACTCTTCATACTAGTTTAACACTTGTCTTAGTTTAAGATTACTTTAGTAGTTATTATAACCCCCCCCCCTTTGGGGTGATAAGTTGGTTGATTAATCCGAATTGCAATTGAATTCTTCTAAGTCTATCATATTCCCTGTGGGTTTGACCCTCACCTTGATTAGGTTATATATCTTGATATTGACCACTTTAGCCTCAAAAAGGAGATGTAGCTTGGGAGACATCATTCGTCCATCTATACACATCAGATCAATAGCATAAAAGCTATGAAAATGGACAAAATAATGATAAAATATAAAAATAGCACAACTTGACCCTAGGGCCTAATTGTAACATGGAAAATAAGAGATCCATAGGCACCTCATCAAAGACATCTTAGCTTATTAAGCATCCATATGTGAACATGTACATATTATGGAAATAGAACAAGAAAGGAACTAAGGGAAATCATTCATATTTGAAATAAACATTCAACATACATCATTGTCTAAAATATTACGTGCCTTTGATGCTAGCTAATGAATCCATATAGCATTATGTTCATGTGATACTCACTGTACTAGAACAGAGCCTAAATGGTGGGGCCTTACTGTACATGTGATTCTAATCATGCTAGGATGGGGCCTATAGGGTAAAGGTCGAGTCTACCTTAGCAAAGCAAACTGATATATCACTAGGTGTAGAACATCAGGATTCCATGTAATATTCTGCATGGTCTTATTGTTGGTTATGGTCTTACTCCTACATATGTACATTAGATTATGAGAGGTTCGATAATGCTTCTACTCATGATTTTAAACATGTATTGCTCATACATATCTTATCCTTATTCTATTGTTATGATTATGCATATTGCTACTATGTTATGACGTTCTTTGATGCATGGCATACCTACATACTTATTACATTCCATGTATTAACACAAATTTTTTACCTGTATGATTTAATGATATAGGGATAGCCGACGACGAGGCTATTCCGCAATTTCATAGCTAGAGTTGGACTTGATCATTGAAGATATTTGATGAGTTTCCATGCTTTAGTGTCACAACCTAGACATAGGGTCTAAGAGTGACATGGTGAAAGGGAACACAAGAGTTCCCAAACAAGCCTCATAGCATCCATTCACAGATCATCAATTCGTAAGCTCGTATGAAATAGTAAACACATAGTTCTAAGGGAGAGGAAAGTAGGACTCACGCTATGGGGATGTCATAAGGATAGGAATTAACATGGATTCACATAACATATAGCACATAAGGACTAAGGGGCAGGTAAGCATGACTCATTCTAAGGGGGAAATAAAGGACTTGGAATCTTCCTCATTTCCAAATCATAACATAATCACATATCATAATACTCATCAATTTGTCATAACTATATCAAATAGAGTACCATATTCATAAGATAGGACGGGGGCAAAGACATGTCCCAAGCTCGCCCTCAAAGTAGATAACATAAATAAATCATCACATGTAGAGGAATGGTGGGTTGTCCTTTGAAGATAACCCTCACCACAACAAGTATCTCAAGATCTAATCTAGCCATCGTATAGTGGATGAAGGTAGTGTCCGAACCCTACATGGTTAGATCCTATAGCAAAAACGTATGGGTTGGTACATTTGAATATACTAAGTATGCGGGCATAAAATGCACATGAGCTCATTAAACTTGGATTCAATGATAGATGACAAAGGAACATATACAAAAATATAACAAGAGAATAGTATATTAATATGCCATGAAATGCATGATGCATGAAAGCGAAAATACTTCATATATAACGGGGATAGGACCCTAACCGACATAAGACCAAGTGATCTATAACGTACAACTCCATCGCTTTTCCCACAATGGATAAAGAGGTGACCTACTTGCCAAAGGTAGATCCATTAACATTCATCATCATCATTCCCTGATGGGGGATAAACATAATCCTATGTTAGGTACATAGTTCAAGAGAAAGGAGTATGGACCCTTGGGGAGAGCCCATCCTGCCTCCAATCCCATCGGTGCTAGGTCATCATCCCACAAAAATACATATACATATATGTGATTATAAAAGAATAAGACTTTCAAATCATTTATATGCATACTTAGGCCTAAAGACCAAATCACATTTCATAACCATAGATTCTTAGGCTTAAAAGCTAAACATACTTCATACTCATGCGTACTTGGACTAAAAGATAAAGCATACTTCATGTCGTACTTTCATGCATATGAATAACTCCATTAAGTACATCGATATGAGAAAGGAGTATGGACCATTGGGGATAGCCCACCCTGCCTCTTATTCAATTCTATGTTCCTTCATAATAAATATTTCGTATAAAACACCCATTATTTGCTAAAAGAGCCATAATCATTGACATTTATGTGATCACATTCTTTTCATACCCATACTTTACTTTAAAACATATTCATCATCATAATGGGGACTTAGCCCACAACATAAACTTCATGAAAATCATAGTCGTGTATGCATATGCCATGAATGAGATGAGAATAGCATGGAAAATAGAGATTCAAACTTAAATCAATAATATATTATGAAATACAGGTAAAAACATCAATAAATCCACATTTAGCTCATATATAGATTACCCATCCATAGATCAAACTTTGAAGGGGACATGCATATTCATATCTTCATAACTTCAATGTAATTCATCATATTAGGGCTTAAATCAATTTAAAATCAACAATAAAACATAGCCCATATCTCAATTGAATTAAATAAACAATAATCTTGAAAACCCATAATTAAAGTAAGTTTAATTATGAAAATCAATTGAAAAGAGTTTGGGTATTCATGGTTGAAAGGGTTCATGAATCAATCCCAAATACCTAAGTTCACCAAGAAGAAGTACAAAGAATCTGATGAAGATTAGAGTCCTTCCTTGAATCCCAAGCTAATTTTTCACTATAGTTTTTTAGAGGAGTTCTTAAGAGTGTGTTGAAATAATTCTAAGTGTAAGAGTGAATTTGAATGAGGGAAATAGAGTTTAGGTCATTTGAATGTCTTAGGATAGCATAAAAGGTCACAAAAGCCCCTTAGAAGCAGCCATAATTATGAAAATGTCATTAATGAATCGTGTAGAAAAATGTTGCCAGGGGTCCGTATAGAGCGGAATATGGCCCGAACAAAGGTATACAGTCTGTGTGCCTTTCCGTAATCTGATAATTAGAAATAGTTCCACTGATGAAGGTCCGAGATGCTAATTTCATACTTAGAAGAAAATTGAATGTTGGCATCCATACGGACAGCTTCACGGTCCGTTAGAAGTCACACGGACGATGTGGCCTCTATTGAAGCTTCACTTAGACAAGTTCTTGTTGACAAAGTTCCAAGATGGTGATCCAAAACTCAGAAAATTTTCACTCTGATGCCCAAACGAAGGCCTCATGAACCATGAAAGGATATATGGCCTATGAGAGGTCCATGTGTGAAGTGTTTTGGCCAAAATATGGATTTTCAAAGCCAAGATCCTCCGCACAGCACACCACATGGACCGTAAAACCTCACACGAACCTTGTGGGGTTCATGTGTAGTATCCATTAGTCTTAAACTCCACATTAAAGCCAATACTCTACACACAAAGCCAAAGGCCACCTCAAGGCACCTCTACATGGTTTGTACACCTTCACACGGACTATGGAGGTCTCCTTAAAGTGTCACCTTAGTCAAAACTTCCCAGAACCAAATTTTTAAGATCCATTAGGGTCATACAAAGTCTGGGTCCTTAATCTCTCCCTTGGAAACATTCGTCCTTGAATGTGCTAGAACAAAGCTTGAAGGGCTTGACTTATAACATGGAACATCAACACATAAGATATAATGCATATTTCATCACATGGAAATCATAAAGTCACTAAAACACATATCAAAACATATTCATATCATTCAAAAGATCTAAAAATCATTTTCGTGCACATATATGCATGTCATGCCATGAAACTCAAGAATGACAGAATTAGGACCACTTGGAATAGAAAGAACCTTAAACCTTAAGCTTGAGTACATTGGAAAAGATGGGGATATCATTTCATCATGTTCAACACTGATTCCCATGTAGCACTCTCCATATGTTGATTTCTCCAAAGCACCTTAACAAAAGCCACATACTTGTTACGAAGCCATTGCACTTGTCTATCCAAAATCTCAACCGGAACTTCCTGATAAGACAAATTCTCCTCAACCTCAACACCGTCCAAAGGCACAATCGTACTAGGATCACCAACCAATTTCCTCAACATAGATACATGGAAAACTAGGTGAATAAAGCTCAAATTCGAAGGCAAATACAATCTATAAGTCACATTCCGAATCCTCTCAACAATCTCACAAGGATCTACATATCGGGGACTTAGCTTTCCCTTTTTACTAAAATGCATTACACCCTTCATGGTGAGACCTTCACATACACCCAATCAGCAACATGAAACTTAAGATTTATCTTCCTAACATCCGAATAGTACTTTTGGAGACTTTGAGCTATCTTTAATCTCTCCTTAATCAACTTCACCTTCTCCATAGCCTCCAATGTCAAATCCAGGCTAATCAAAGCTATCTCTCCCAACTCAAACCACCCCACCGGGGATCTATATCTCCTAACATACAAAGCCCTAAATCGTTTCATACCAATGCTAGCATGAAAACTATTTTTATAAGCAAACTCAATGAGTGGTAAATGATCATCCCAATTACCCTTGAATTCCAACACACAAGCTCTCAACATGTCCTCCAAAGTTTGAATTGTCCTCTCAGCTTGTCCATTGGTTTGAGGATGAAAAGTGGTGCTCAACATCACCTTAGTACCAAGTCCTCTTTGAAGCAACCTCCAAAAGTGAGAAGTGAATTTGGTGCCATGATCTGATACGATAGACCTAGACACACTATACAAACTCACCAACTCTTGGATGTATAATCTTTCATAATCCTCGGCACTAAAGGTAATTGAGAGGTAAGAAATAGGTCAATTTAGTCATCTGATCAACAATAAAAAAAACTTAAGTCAAATTGCCTTTGGGTCTGAGGCAAACCAACCATAGAATCCATGTTCGCATCTTCCCACTTCTAAGTAGGAATCTCAATATATTGAATCAAACCACCGGGCCTTTGGTGCTCTACCTTTACTTATTGACAATCAGCACATTCAGATACCAACTTTGCTATATCTTTTTTCATACCATGCCACAAATATACTTTCCTCAAATCCCAATACATCTTAGTGAATCTCGGGTGAATAGAATAATGGGAGTTATGGCCTTCACTCATGATCACCCTCCTAAGATCATCCACTTCTAGAACACAATTGATCTTGATACCGAAGAAGACCATCTCCCCTTTGGGAGAAAACCTCTGTCTTCTTTTCGGCAACCAATTTCTTCAACTCAACCAATGATATGTCCTGATCTTGCTAGCCTTAACATTAACAACCATAGGAGACTCACCCCCATTTTGAACATGAATACCATCATCATTAGTATCGACCAACCTAACTATCATGACCAAAGCCTAGGGTGTAGACGTGACACGGCGAATGGTAAGTCTAAAGACATCCCAAATAGGCCTCTTAGCATATCTTGTACACATCCTTGGTTGCAGAAAGGAAAATAAACATCAACAAGAGTCAAGTTTAAAAAGGAAAGCGGGGCTAAGGGAAGTCATTCACAAACATAGAAACATAAGAAGAGTCAAGCTCAAAGGCATATACAAACTTAGCATCCAACCACACCTCTAGTTTAGAATGGAAATGGGGGCCAAGAAACTTCCCAGGCTCACCATCATGATAATAAGTATTCAACATAAAAGAAGTCTTTACATAGAAAGAGTAACATAGATATTATCCTTGGAGTTGAGGACTAACCAAAGCTTTCTTCGAAGTACCGAGTTAGCCACGTGGAGGAGGATGATCAAAAGGAGCTTCTGTCCGTACATGGTAATATCATATAGGCATAGAGTATTTGTTAGTACATTTAAATATACTAAGTATGCAGGGTGCAATAAGACAAAGAAATAAGCCATAATATTTGAAATACAAAATCATAATTAACAGATATATAATCTCAATATGATATGCGTGATCAATACTTGTAATAAAACATAATTGTAAAACCTTTCACTTCTGAATATATCATACATATGTGGGAAGAGACCTCAATTGACATAGACCAAGTAGCTACAACTAGGAATCCAAGGCACTCCCTTGGTATAGGTGACCGGGCATGACACCCCCCGGCGAAGTATGGTCTGCTTGCCAAGGCAAACCAAAAATGATAAGATGAACTAGATGGATCCACTAATATAGCAAGGATAAAATATATCATCCTATGGTGGCACATAGTTTAGAGACTAAAGACGTTATATAATGACCCCTTGTGTTGAGCCCCCATCTTAAGCCTTAATTGGTGCTAAGTCTAATCCCACGGAATACTTGAAATAATCATACATTAATAATAACATGAGTAACTTGTAAGAGACATGATAACATGACATGTGTAGATCATAAACATGCTTGACCTCTATTAGTGAGCCTAACTTGAACATTAGAGTAAATAATAATCATACATGATCCCTTGCCTTTACTGAATGGCTCATAAGAGGTTAAAATCTTGAAATAAAGCTCAACTTGATACTTGTAAAAATCATAGATACTTTTCATGAATTCAATACATGCTTGAAAGAACTTTATCATCATGAAATCACTTGACTTGTAAATCATGTAATAGTTCATCAACAACTTGAGAGTTGTTGTCATGTAATTTTATCAAATACATGGTAGGTTCATGATACTTATTCAAAATCATGTAACTCATGAGTAAAAAAAGACAAGTAAACTCAATGCAAATCAACCCACCAATATTGTAGTAAAACCCTCATTTAGGGTATCTAGAAATCCATCACAAGAGCTCAGAATAGTTCATGGTTTCATAGCTCAAATCATGCATAGTCTCAATAGACAAAGTCATTTCATGGAATAAGCTTGAAATAGATGTTCATACATAATCAATCAATACTTAATAAAACCCCAACATAATTTATATTCATAATAAGAGATTCAGATAGGTAATACAACTTGAAATCATGCAATTTCCATAAAAAGAGAAGGTTGGGCTCTATAGGTGAAAGGACTCATGGATGAAGACCCAGATACCTTAAACCTTGAGTTTCTTGTGATGAACTTGAATGAAACTTGAAGCTTGAAATGGGTTCTTGAGTTCCTAAAATTGAGTCTAAATCCTTGAATTTGAATGAGAGACTTGATAAAGTCTTGGAGAGGTTTTCGAGAGGGTTTTGTGAGTTATAGAGTTGAAAAATGGCTAAGTGTTGAAGATTTCATGTTTAAATGGGCATGGGGCTATTAACCCAATCCCCTTGGATGAAATAAGAAAACTGGGAATATTTTACACTGATCCGCATCCACTCCACGATGTAAACCAAACGTAGAGGGATCACTTACACTAGTTCGCGCCCCAGGCATGTCGCGGCCTGGGTGAGGACAAACACTGGAATTTCAAAAATTAGCAAAAATTATTTTTCGATATGAGTCTTCTAAATCCATGTTATATTCATTTCTCACTCAATTTTTCCCCTTGATCAAGAATACGAAGTCGGATTTCCAAAATTACACACAAATTCTGAGATATATGGAAATTACGATTATGGGGCATTCTGAAGCACATGAGGGGTGCTTCACTAACACCCAACCTATCAAAATGGTGAACATCCTTTGCCAACTCCTTCCTGTCTTCCTCAACATGAGTCGCATTTTCCATACATAGCCTAAAGAGCATTGGTTATAACATTTGCCTTGCCGGGATGGTATTGCACACTCTTGTCATAGTCCTTAAGTAGTTCCAACCATCTTCTTTGCCTAAAGTTAAGATCTCTTTGAGTGAACACATATTAGAAACTCTTGTGATCGGTGAAAACATCAATATGAACTCCATATAAATAATGTCTCCAAATCTTCAAAGCAAACACCACCACTGCTAACTCAAGATCATGAGTTGGGTAATTACGCTCATGTACCTCCAATTGCCTCGACGCATAAGGTTTCACCTTACCATGTTGTATAAGCTAACAATCTAACCCAATTTTAGAAGTATCACAATACACTACAAACCCATCTAAGCCATCTAGTAGAGTCAAAACAGGAGCAGAGGTAAGCTGATCTTTCAAAGTCTAAAAATTCTTCTCACATTCATCCGGTCATACAAACTTGGCCTTCTTTTGAGTCAACTTGGTCATTACAGATGCAATAGATGAGAAACCTTCAAAAAATCTTCTATAATAACCAGTCAACCCAAGAAAACTTTGAATATCTAAAGGAGTCAAGGGTCTAGGCTAATTCTTCATGGCCTTAGTCTTCTTCAGGTCAACCTTAATTCCATCACCGGATACCACATGACCAAGAAAAGCTACTTTACCCAACCAAAACTCTCATTTGCTAAATTTGGCATACAATTACTTCTCTCAAAAAGTTTGAACTAACCTCAACTGATCCATATGCTCTCGCTCACTTTTGGAATAAATAAAGATATCGTCCATGAAGACAACCCCAAAACTATCAAGGAATGGCTTGAATACCCAATTCGTAAGATCTATAAAAATGGATGGAGCATTAGTCAAACCAACGGCATCATCACAAATTCAAATGCCCATACCTAGGCTGAAAAACCATCTTGGGAATGTCGCACTCCCTAACCTTGAATTGATGATAATCGGAATGAAGGTCAATCTTTAAGAAATGGGTGGCCCATTGAAGTTGATCAAATAAGTCGTTGATCCTTAGCAACAGATACTTATTATTGATGGTTACCTTATTCAATTTCCTATAATCAATGCATATCCGAAGAGACCCATCTTTCTTTCTTACAAATAACACTGGAGCACCCCATGGAGATATACTTGGCCTAATAAAGCCTTTCTCAAGCAAATCCATCAACTAATCTATCAACTCTTTCAACAGATAGCTTGAGTATTCAGGAGAAGATCTATGCCAAAGTCTACCTCCCTTTTAGGAGGAATACTAGGAAAATCTTCAGGAAACACATCCGAAAACTCATTCATCACCGAAGAGATTCATGAGTAGGTGACTCAGATTCCATATCCTTAATTCTCACAATATGATAAATACATCCCTTGGAAATCATCTTTTGGGTATTAAGGTAGGATATAAACTGACCTTTAATAGCGGAGTCACTACTTTTCCATTCAAGAACGGGTTCATTCGAAAATTAAAACTTGACTTTTTGGGTTCTACAATTTATAGAGGCATATGAAGCATGCATCCAATCCATCTCAAGAATAATATCAAAATCAAACATCTCAAGTTCTACAAGGTCACATGGAAAGACTTTTTGCAAATCAGAGATAAGACAACCTCAATAAACCTTATGAGCAACAATAGATTCACCTAATGGAGTATAGATTGAGAAAGGGGACCTCAAGATTTTAGGACTCAAACTAAAATTAATAGCCAACAAAAGAGTCACAAAGATAAATTGGCACTCGAATCAAGTAACGCATAAACATCAAAATCTAAGACATTCAACATACTGATCACAACATTCGGAGCTTTCGCCACTTCTTGTCGAGCATGTAAAGCATAGATACTATTATTTCTAGGGACACCATCTTGTGGAGATCTTCAGTGTCTTTGCGCAATCAGCAAGCTTGTGACCCATCTCTCTACACCCTAAGCAAGCATCCAAACCCTATAAGCACTTCCCAAGGTGAACCTTTCCACCCTAGTCACATTGAGGAGGCAATGTTCCACCTTTAATATGTGCCTTGGGAGGAGGAACTCTAGCATTAGCAAACCTTGCATTAGAACCTTAGCTCTGTTTGAAGCGACCATAACAACCACCACTCATGGATTTGGAGAACCCAACATCATAACAAGCCCTCTTAGATTCTTTCACCCTCTTCTCTTTGACCTTTTCTCCTTCGATCTACTCAGCATATGTCATGAGCCTAGAAATGTCCATATCTTGAATAATCACAGTCGTATCACATTCTTTCATAACCAAGTTAGAGACTCCAAAAATAAACTTGTGCATTCTTGCACGGGGGTCAGCCACAAGCATAGGAGCATACTTGGAGAGATTTTGAACTTAAGGGAATAGTCCCTCACACTCATACCACCCTATTTGTGGTTGATGAATTCTGCGATCATAGCATAGCTAAGTTCAAGAGGGAAGAAACGAACCAAAAATGCAGACTTGTACTCTTCCTAATTAAGAACATTACCACAAACCTTTCCATAAACCAATGAGTTTACCACACTTGAGCCACATCTTTCAACCAATAAGTAGCCAATTTTTCTTTGTCCTCAGAAGTAACTCCCATAAGAGTCAACACCTTAGTGACCTCATTAATAAACTCTTGAGCATCCTCATCAACCTTTGATACATAGAACTCCGGAGGATTCATCCGGGTGAAATCTCTCCCTCTAGAAGTCAGAGTGGGATCACGGGGAGGAAGATTAGCCTCCCTAGTTTGAGAAGTCACCACCTGTGCAAGTATAGAAAAGGCCATATGAAATTCATCATTAGAGATAAGCTCTTCCATACACCCTTGAGAAACTTGATCCTCATTAGCTAAGGCTGGTCTTGGTAGGGGAGCTCTTCATGGAGTCATCTTCTCTAGTGTAGAAAGAACATCATCAGGATTAGGAAAACTTAATACACGATCCAAAGCATGACATATGACATGAAGAAGTGAGATAATTCCTAAAACGCTATCATAGCCTCCAAGTCGTGTGGATGGTGCACTTCACACCTATGAATAGGACTCTGCTCAACGTGACGTATTGGACTCTGAAGATCATTTACAAACCTAGCGCTCTAATACCAAGCTTGTCACGACTTAGACCTAGGGTCTAGGAGTGACATGGAGAATGGGAACCCGTGAGTTCCCAAATGAGCCTGATAGCATCTATTCACAAATCATTGGTTCAGTAGCACGTATGAAACAATAGACACATAATTCTAAGGAACGGGAAAGTAGGACTCACGCTATGGGAATGTCATAGGGATAGGGATTAACATGGATTCACATAACACATAGCACATAAAGACTAAGGGGCAGGTAAGTATAATTCACTTTATAGGGACTATAAAGCACATGGCATCTTCCACATCCACATAATCATATATCATAATACTCATAATTAATCCATCATAACCATATCCAGTAGAGTACCATATTCATAAGCTTTTAACACAACATATAGCATATATCCAAACAAGATTACAAGGTGTCCAATAATCCCTTTAGTAATAAGATAGGGAGGGGTCAAGACATGTTTCGCGCTCACCCTCAAAGTAAATAACTTAAACAAAACATCATAGGTAAAGGAATGGTGGGTTATCCTTGGAAGATAGGACTCACCACAACAAGTATCTCCACATCCAATCTAGGCATCTCACAGAATATGAAGGTAGTCTCTGGTCCCTACATGGTTAGATCATGTAAGTAAAAAGTACGTATTAGTACATTTGAATGTACTAAGTATGCGGGCATGCAATACGCATGAGCTCATTAAACTTGCATTCAATGTTAGATGACAAGGGAACATATGTAGAAAGAATCATATAACAAGAGAATAGTATATCAATATGCCATGAAATGCATGATGCATAAATGCGAAAATACTTTATATATAACGGTGATAGGACTGCAACCGACATAAGACCAAGTGAGCTATAACCTGAACTCTGTCTTCTTCCCCACAACGGATAAAGAGGTGACTTACTTGCCAAAGGTAGATACACTAACAAGCATCATCATCATTCTCCAAAAGGGCATAAACATAATCCTATGTTAGCCACATGATTCAAGAGAAAGGTGTATGGACCTTTGGGGATAGCCCACCCTGCCTCCAATTCCAATAGTGCTAGGTAATCATCTCACAAGAATACATATGCATACACGTACTTGTAAAAGATGCATAATACTTTCAAACATTTTACATGCACAATTAGGACTAAAGGCCAAATCACACTTCATAATCATGCATTCTTAGGCTTAAAAGCCAAATATACTTCATACCCATGCATACTTGGGCTAAAAGGTTAAATCAAACTTCATGTCATGCTTTCATGCATAGGAACAACTCCATTTAGCATATAGATATAAGAAAGGAATATGGACCCTTAGGGATAGCCCACCTTGTCTCCAATCCCAATTCTATACTCCTTTATACATAAACATTTTGTACAAAACACCCATCATTTTCTCAAAGAGACATAATCATTGACATTTATGTGATTACATTCTTGTCATATTCATACTTTAGCTTAAAATATATTCATCATCATAATTTGGACTCAGCCCACATCATAACCTTCATGAAAACCATAATCATGTATGCATATGCCATGAATAAGATGAGAATAGCATGGGTAACAGAGATACAAACTTAAACCAACAATACATTATGAAATCTTAAAAAAATATATCATTAAATCTACATTTAAATCATAATATAGATTACCCATGCATAGATCAAACATTAAAGGGGACATGCACATTCATATCTTCATAACTTCAATGCAATCCGTCATATTAGTACTTAAATCAATTTAAAATCAACAATAAAACATAGCTCATATCTCCATCGAATCAAATAAACATACTTTACATTAAAATATATTCATCATCATATTTGGGACTCGGGCCACAACATAAACTTCATGAAAATCATAGTCATGTATGCTTATGCCATGAATAAGATAAAAATAGCATGAGCAATAGATATTCAAATTTAAACCAACAATATATTATGAAATAAAAAAAACATCAAAAAATACACATTTAAATCATAATATAGATTACCCATGCATAGATCATACTTTAAAGGGGACATGCACATTCATATCTTCATAACTTCAATTCAATTCATCATATTAGGGCTTAAGTCAATTTAAAATCAACAATAAAACATAGCTCATATCTCAATTGAATCAAATAAACAACAATCTTAAAAACTCATAATTAAAGTAAGCTTAATTTCATGAAAATCAATTAAAAAGAATTTGGGTCTTCATGGATGAAAAGGACCATGAATCAATTCCATATACCTAATTTTACCTAGAAGAAGTAAGAAGAATTTGATGAAAATTGGAGTCCTTCCTTTAATCCCAAGCTAATTCTCCACTAGAGTCTTTGAGAAGAGTTCTTAAGAGTGAGTTGAAATAATTCTAAGTGTAAGAGTTAATATGAATGAGGTAAATAGAGTTTAGGTCATTTGAATGTCTTAGAGTAGCTTAAAAGGTCACAAAAGTCCCTTAGGAGAAGCCATAATTACGAAAATGTCATTAGTGAATCATGTAGAAAAATGTTGCCAGGGTTCGTATGGAGGGGTATATGGCCCTACCACGATATACGGTCCGTGTTCACTGTTATCATCCGATACTTAGAAAAATTTCCACTGATGAAGGTCTGAGATAGTAATTCCATATTTATAAGAATATTGAACATTGAAACCCATACGGACGGCTTCTTGGTTCGTGAGAGGTAACACGGACCGTGTGGCCTCCCGTGAAAATTCACTTAGAAAAATTCTTGTTGACAAAGTTCTGAGATGGTGATCATACTTAGAAAATTTTCACTCTGACGCTAATACGGAAGGCCTCTGAGACACTATACGGCCAATGAGAGGTCCATTTGCGATGTGCCTTGGCCAAAATTTGGATTTTCAAGGCCAAAGCCCTCCACACGACACCTCACGGACCGTGAAGCCTCACACGGACCTTGTGGGGTTCATGTGTGGTATTTCTTGGTCTTAAACTTCACATTAAAGTCAATACTCTACACATAAAGTCAATGCCACCTCAAGTCACCTCTACATGGTCTGTATACCTTCACACGGCCTATGGAGGTCTCCCTGAAGTGTCGACTTGGTCCAAAACTTTCCAGAACCAAATCTCTAAGTTCCATTAAGGTCATTGTCACGACACAAACCTAAGGCCTAGACGTGACACAGCACATGGGGAACCCGAAAGGACCCCAAGCAAGCCTCTTATTATATCATTACACTTCCTTGGTCGCGAAAGCAATAAAGTACAACAATAATAGAGTAAAATAGGGACAACGGGGCTAAGGGACAACTTTAATATCATAAACATCAAGAGTCAAGAAAGGTTCAAAGCTCATAACATTACACATGACATGTCCAACAACACCTCTACTACATAGATAAGAGCGAGGTCCAAGACAAGCTACCGGGCTCACCCTTATAGTCAACGTATATATAAAAGAAGATAGTCTTGAAGCATAGCATGAGATCATAAATATCGTCCCTGAAATGGAGGACTCACCAAAGAGCTTAAGAGAAATCATACTAGCTATGGGGAGGAGGATGATCAAGTGGGGCATCGGTTCCTACATGGTGACATCATGTAGCCATAGAGTACGCGTTAGTACATTTGAATATACTAAGTGCATAGGATTCAATAAAACAAGAGATAAGAATATAATCAAAATGTATAAGCGTAGATAATGAGTAGTATATAACAATATGGCATTAATGTGAGATGCTATGTAGTAAATCATGCTTTATAGAACATAATACATGTGCAAGAAGAGACCACTATTATATTGGTCATCGTACCCTACCACCTTCGGTGATTGAGGTACCAACCCTATAAGTTGGCTAGTAGATCGTCGCACCCTACCACCCTTGGTGATCGAGGTACAAACCCCCTAACATAGTTGGTGGATAATCGCACTCTACCATCCTTGGTGATTGAGGTCATCAATTGGTTGTGGATCGTCGCACCCTACCATCATTGGTGATCGAGGTACAAACACCGCGACATTGTTATTTAGGTATAAACCCCTCGATATGGTTTTCAAGGTACAAACCCCTCGACATAGTTACCTGGCATGCAACCTCCAAGTAGGGCATGGTCACATTCAAACACTATATAGAAGAAAACCATATGCATACATTCATTTTATCATCATATAGTCACTCAACTCATAATGCATGTATTGAACCTTCAATTCCTCAAGAAATCATAATTCGGACATTTTATCAAGCACTTGGTGGGTGTGTACTGCTAGTGTAAAACCATGCAATTCAAGAGTGAAATCATGCTAGAAAATTCAATGTAAAACCATCAATAGATACTTGGCAATACCCTCATCCAACATACATCAACACCTTCATCAAGTCACACAGAAGATCTTAGATTCATAACTCAAAACATGTTAAGCAACCATAATTTCATGAAACCCCAACATAGTGACGCCCTTAGCGCGTCATGCCAGGGGCGCGAAAATCTCATTGGAATTCACATTTTCAGAAAAATGAAATTGCAATTTGTTTACTCTAAAATAGGGGTTAGACCCATTTACCACTCAATTTGATCCCCTGAATAAGAATATGAAGTCGAATTTTTTATATCACTCATGAATTTTGAGAGATATGGAAATTTTTATTCTGAGCACTTCGGAAACATTTTTGAGGCCTTTTTGGGGTCATTTTAGTCATACAAAGTCTGAGTCCTTACATTTAGGGACAAACCTAGTTCTTGCTTATGCTTTGATATGATGAGACTTTATGACATCATTGTATTCTATCTTGAGGGTGAGCTAGTAGCATGTTCTAGACCCCGCTAAAATTTATGACATAGAGGCATATTTTAGACATTATGATATTGTAATTCCCCTAAGGGAAACTATGACTTGACTCTTATATTGTTATGCTTTGCTTCTTTGCTCTCTTATGAATTGCTTACTTTACCTTATGCATGCTTATGATATGAAAATGAGACTTGGATGGAGCGTCTTTAGGTGCCACATTTACCGCGTCATGGCTAGTCCTTAGGTTTTGGTCACGAAAAACTTGGTATCAGTGCACAAGGTTTTAAATCCTCCTAGGAAGTCTAACATGTTGCATCTAGTAAAATCTTGTTCATAGGTATGCTTTTTACAGCACGCCACATCCATAAGCGAGAGACTATGAAATATTTAGGAAATCTTTACTTCTTCTATGATCTATGTTATGCCTTCAAGACTCTCATTTCCTAATTCTTGTCCTTTGACATTTTTAGTAAATGCCTCCACGACATGCTCCATTGCCTAGGGGAGTTGATGGTAATGAGTATTATGTTCCTCTGGCTTCTCAAGTTCCTCAAGGTCATCAAGCTGATCAAGTGACTACTGAGGAGTTTAGGGATACTATCACTATGTTGGCTCAATTTGTTGCTTGTACAAAGGCACTAACTCCATCTTCAAGGGTGAGAGACTTTGCTAGAAAGAATCTCTTGGAGTTTCATGGTTCTAAGGTACATGGGAATCCACATGAATTTATTGATGGGGCCTACAAGGTGGTGATGATTATGAGGGTATCATTCGAGGACAAGGCTGAATTGGCGGCTTACCAACCTTAGGGAGTTTCTCAAGTTTGGTTCACACAGTGGAAGTCAAAAGCATAGAAAAAGGTTCTTTTTATTGGGAAATGTTTAAGGCTGCTTTCTTGATTTTTTCTTTCCTCTTGAGCTGAGGGAGGCAAATGTGATAAATTTTATGAATTTGAAGCAAAGTGGAATGAGTGTGAGGGAGTATGTCGTCAAGTTCACGAAGTTGTCTAAGTATGCTCCTTCTTTGGTTGCCGACTCTAGGGCCCATATGAACGAGTTCACCTTGGATATCTCCATCAGTTATTAGGAGCTTTTTGGGTTTGGATAAATATTATAGGAGATTTGTTAAAGGATTTTCTTCCATTGCCTCCCCTTTGATGAAGTTGACCCAAAAGAATGTGAAATTCCAATGTTCTGACTAATGTGATAAAAGCTTCCAAATATTGAAAATTACCTTACTTCAGACCCTATTTTGACATTTCCCAAAGGTTCAGATGATCTTTTCATTTACTGTGATACCTCGCATCTAGGCTTGGATTGTATTTTGATGGAACATGGAAAGGTCATTACATTTGGCTCAAGAAAATTAAAGGTACATGAAAGAAACTATCCAACTCACAATCTTCAGTTGTTGGTTATTTACATTGAAGATTCGGTGACACTATCTCAATGGGGTGAACTTGATATATTCACTACCACAAGAGTTTGCAATATGTGTTTATCCAAAAGGATTTAAGTCTAAGGGAAAGAAGGTGGTTGGAGCTTCTAAAAGATTATGACATAAGTGTAATGCATCACCCTAGTGAGGCTTATGTTGTGGTCAATGCTCTTAGTAGAATGTTTGTCGGGCAGCATTGTACATATTGAGGATGGAAAGAAAGCAAATAAGTGAATTATTTTTCTCGTTTAGGTGTAAGGCCAAATGGCTTGTGCAATGGTTGTGTACTTACATAATATAGAATAGAATCATCTTCAATAGTAGAAGTTAATGTAAAGCAAGACATGCATCCTACTTTGATTGAGTTAAAGAAGTTGGTGGTCGATAAGAAAGTTGAGGTCTTTGAGCAAATGGGAGATGGAGTACTTCACTACCAAGGGTGGTTATGTGTCCCTAATGTGGATGGCCTAAGGGAAAAGATACATGATGAGGCTTATAAGTCTAGGTATTTTATTCATCCGGGATCCACCAAAATGTGTAGAGATGTGCGAGAGGTATATTGGTGGAATGGTATAAAGAAAGACATAGCAAGGTATGTGATGAGGTATATATATTGTCAACAAGTAAAGGTGGAACACCAAAGACCAGGTGATTTACCCAAGATGTTGAGATACCTACTTAAATAGGGAGGAAGTGAATATAGATTTTACTATGGGGTTACCAAAGACTAGGAATTAATTTGATTCTATATGGGTGGTTGTTAATAGAATGACGAAAACAACCCACATTTTGCCGATAATGACTTTTTATAGTGACGAAGATTATGCTAAAGTCTCCATTCAAGAATTGGTAAGATTGCATGGAGTTCCACTGTCCATAATATCAGATCATGGTGCTCAATTTACTTCTTATTTTTGAAAGTCTTTCCAGAAAGTGCTTGGTACAAAGGTGAAGCTAGGTACCACAAAAATATTTCATCCTCAAATGGATGGGAAATCTTAAAGAACAATCCAAACGTTGGAAGATATGTTGAGGGCATGTTTACTTGATTTCAAAGGTGGTTGGGATAATCACCTACCTCATATTGAGTTCGCTTACGGTAATAGTTTTCATTCAAGTATCGATATGGCACCGTTTGAAGCTTTTTAGGGTAGATGGTGTAGGGCATTGGTCAGATGGTTCGAAGTTAGAGAGATGTCATTGATTGGACCGGATTCGGTACTTCATTCTTCAGAGAAAATGAAGCTCATAAGGAAAAGGTTGAAGGCTGCCCAAAGTCGTTAAAAATCTTATGCCAATGTTAGAAGAAGGGACCTTGAGTTTGAGGAAGGTAATTGGGTGTATTTGAAGGTTTCACCTATGAAATGTGTAACGTGCTTTTGTAGAAAAGGAAAATTGAGCCTTAGATATATAGGGCATTATGATATTGTGAAATCAATTGGGAAGGTAGCTTATGAACAAGATTTACCTATAGAGTTATCTATAGTTCATTTGATGTTTCATGTGTTGATATTTAGGAAATTCATGGGTGATCCCAATTTCATTATTCCATTGAAGGATGTGAATATAGAAGAAGATTTGACCTATGAAGAAGTACCACTTGAAATTTTGGACCGGCAAGTAAAGACACTGATAAATAAGGAAGTTGCATTCGTCAAAGTGTTATGGAGGAACCTACAAGTTGAGAGTGCTACTTAGGAAGCAGAGGCAAATATGCTGAAACGATATCCTTATCTCTTTTCTTCTATTCTAGCCTAAGGTACCTATATACAATGCATTCCTTCAAAACCCACATGAAAATGTGTTTCCCTCTCATATTGCATGCATGATCATGAAACTGTTATTAAATAATATTTGATGCACAAGTTGGATGATTTTATGAAAATGATGTTTAAGTTGCATTCTACATTCATGTTGTGATGTTGGTTATGTTTCTACTCTATCCAAGCTTGCTTTTACCTTACTTAAAAACAAATCATCCCAAGAGGGATATATTATAATGTTCTACAATTTGAATATCCTAGAAAAATGAAAACGTTGCAGAAAGAAGGGGCCTGACTGCACGAACCGAATCTACAACTCGTGTATTGAACCACGGGTTGTAGATAGGCTTCGTGGTTGAGGTCCAGAAGTTGGTGAAAAATCTTGTTCACTGGAAGCCATTGTACGAGGGATATTACGAGTCATGCATGTGAATATGACTCATAAATGGAGTCATGAAAGGGGCCCAAAAGGATGGAAAATATTCCAAGTATTGGAGGTTCCTACGCAGGGATCTATAGTTCGTAAGTGGAACTATGGACCATAATGTGAACTCATTGTTTAGAAGGTACAATTTTTAGTAGCTAAAATTTTGTAACATGTATTGTACAAGGGAAAGTACAAAACCACACTTCTTTGTACGGCCTATATATAGTGGCTCATAGATGGTTCTGATAGTTTTTAAATGAAGGATTTTTTGGTCATTTTGATCTGTTTGGCCTCTAAACTATAGTGTTTTGATCCCTCTAACTAACTTAAACAAGTCAAATCCCATAAATCTATCCTACATCATTCTAACTTATTCACTCTCAAAGATCTCTCCCAAATTCAAAAAATTTCTCTAAGCAAGGATTCCATTGCAGATAGGGTTTCAAGTAATGATTTCAAGTTCTATTCACACTAATTGTTAGGGTTTTCTACTTGAGTTATGTACTTCATTCATAGACTAGATTCATTCATGGAGTCTAATGCAAAACCTTTTGTTCTCCAAGTTGCCTAGTGAAATCTTATGGATTTTATAAATTGATTCCAAATACTTAACTTATGATTACTACATGATTATTATATTTAATTATGTATACATTATGAAGAATTATATTAATTCTATCATTTTTCAAGTGAATGCAAGTGATTTCAAGTATATGATAATTAGGGCTTGTTGAATTGATGTGGGTTTCTTTGCTAATGATCCAAATTGATTTTAATTGCATGATTCCTACATGATTTTTATCTAGTTGCATGATTTTACCTCAATTGCTCATGAATCCACACATGAACCTAATTTTCTATGACAAAGTTATAATTTTCATGAATATGATTCTAAGAATAATTTGTTCATGGTGATGATATGATGAAGGTGACTTAAGACCCTAATAATGATGAAATGATGATAAGATGGGGAGTATACTCACACTGTTTGTAAAATTATGTAGATGTACTATTCCTATAATATGAGATATTTTCATAAGACTATAATACCTTTTTAACCAGTTAAGAAAGTATGATTTTGATGAAATATGAATTATATTAAAAGCTACAAATATGCATGATTATGTATTCCATTGGATATGACTTAGCACTGAATGAGCTTGTGTAGGGCGGAGTATCTCCAAGTGTCCTTATATAAATCCTCAAGTCTCATAATTACATGCTATTGTAGGCTTATGATTATGTGCCTATAAGACTAGCTAATGAATTCATATAGCATTATATTCATGTGATACTCCTTATGTTAAGATAGAGCCTAGAGGGTCGGGTCTTGATGTACTTGTGATTTTTACCATGCTAGGATAGAGCCTATAGGGTAAGGACTGAGTCTATCTTGAAAAAGTAGACTCCTCTTTCACTTTTTGTAGAGGGAACATCGGGATTTCATGTAATAGTCCACATGATCTTATTGTCGATTATGGTCTTATTCTCACATGTATATATTCGATTATGAGAGGTTTGATGATGCTTCTACTCATGATTTTAAACATACATTGCTCATGCATATCTTGTCCTTATTCTATTGTTATGATTATGCATTTTGTTACTATGTTATAATGTTCTTTGATGCATGGCATACCTACATACTTAGTGCATTCTACGTACTAATACATATTATTTTCCTACATGACCTTACCATATAGGGATCCGTGATGACGAGACTATTCCTCCACTTTATGGCTATCGTTGGACTTGATCACTGAAGATAGTTGGTGAATTTCCAAACTTCGGGGACAAACCTAGTGCTTGCTTATGCTTTGATATGATGAGACTTTATGATTTCATTGTTATACTATCTTGAAGGTGAGCTAGTAGCATATTCTAGACCGCTATGATCTGTGATGTAGAGGCATATTTTGGATATTATGACGTTGTAATTCCGCTAAGAGAAACTATGACTTTAACTCTTATGTTGTCATGTTATGGTTACTTACTCTTATGAATTTCTACCTTATGTATTCTTATGATATGAACAAAGGCTTGGATGGAGTGCCTTTGCGTGTCACATTCGTCGTGCCACGTCTAAACCCTAAGTTCGGATCGAGACACTCTTAGTCTGGTATCCATATCTTCCATCTATCTCATACCATAGCCATATTCATTTTCCTAACTAAATAGGTAATGTTTTGTGGTGCTATTATCATTTTAACATCGTCCATAATTAAAGCAATAGACTAGATTCCCTTTGGATATTGGATAATGGTGGGAGCACTTCCCCTTCTTCATATTCTATGTAGAAGTAGCGGTGGTGCCAGGGATTGCATCACTCCACTCGTTGGTGTTACCATGCTACTATCGGATGTCACCTCCGTTAGATTCTCCATCATGGGGTGG
>JAOTQR010039532.1:0-15466 GCA_025774065.1 Solanum ossicruentum | reverse complement strand
TATATATATATATATATATATATATGTATATGTATATATATATATATACACACACACACACACACACAGAGAGAGAGAAGATAAGAACACGGGGTCTCATATAGTAGTGGTGTAAGCCCAACACTAGGAGTCAAGTCAATCCCTTAACTCCACTTTATCCAGAGATCCAAAGAAGTAGATGAAGAATAGCCCAAGAAAATGCTAACATAATATGTAATCCAGCCTTTAATCGGAATGTTAATGATGGTGATCGGAATGAAAACCTACCTCCTTTAGAGAATATTGATGTGCTATGAAATTATAGCACATTTGGTGCCTAAAACAAAGGATTTTGTGAGTTCTTAAAGTGACTTTTTAGTGTTGTGATATGTTTTTGTGTTAATCTTGAAGAAAAGTTAGGTTGACATGATTTTTGAAGAAAAGTTAAAGATTTTGTTAAAGCATAGGCCATACGAGCCCTCCTACGAGTCGTAGCTTATGCTTCGAGTCGTAGGTTGTGTCCTAGCAGTAATCCGGCACAAAAATTCAGAAAATCTACCAAGTGAAGGTCATCCCTACGACCCCAGCCTATGAGTCATAAGATACACTATGATTCGTATAGTTGGACTTGTAGCAAGAATCAGAGAGCCAAATTGTTAGACCAAAAACTAAAGACCAAGACTATGAGACCAATATACGAGTCGTAGCTAGAGTAATGACTCATACCTATGGGTCATACCAGTTCAGTCCAAGGTGCCAAGATCCTGATACAAGACCCGAACTATGACTCATAGGCCAATCTACGAGTTGTAACTACAAAATTTATTAGATGCCAACTATCTTTTCTATATAATTCCTATTGTTGTTTTGTAAATACTATGAAAAGTTTAAGTTAAGGTTTTGAAGGTAGTTTGAATAGTAGACAGTTCGCCATTACATTTTGAAGCTCTTCGTAGATTTTTAGAGTAAATTATAGTTCTCTTCGGGAAATCAATTTTGGGGATTGCAAATCTTGCTTTGTAATCATTATGGATAAATCAAGCTTATGGGTTTGCAACTTTTGGTGGCTATCTCCTTCATGGTTATTGGTGAAACTCTCAACTATGTCTATTATGTGCATTTTTTGCATTTTATCTTAGTCTTGAGTAGCTAAATACCTACTACTTGGGGTTGTGGGAACCATAGGTAATTGACTTGAGATGGCCTAGGTCTTGTGCATATCTACGATTGGGATTTTGCATGTATTGTCTATTTCCCTTCATGACTAATGTTATTTGGTGGTGGCCAACACCAAACCCTGCCTACTATCATGATCCAGACCAAGGTAGTAATGCATAGGAAAGGGGAATTAGATGACAGGATTCGGTTGATGTTTTCCTGTCTAATCGACCAAACCTGACCAAGGGGAGGTTGATTGGGACAATAGGTAATGGTTAGTTGGCACGCCATGGTAGCCGACCAAGCACTATGGTGAAATTCGACCTTCACCTTCACAAAAGGGCTGGAAGAACCTAAGTTACATCTGTCATGCGATTCACTGATCATAGTTATGTTACCCAGGGTAATTGAGTCAACGAGACATGAGGAACACAATTCCTAAGTTGTCCCCCAAATCAAGTGTTTTCCTGAATTTTAATTGGTGTTTATTTTATGTTGTCTTTGAATCACAACAAATCCCCCATCTAGAGATTGTAGTTATAGATACTAGGAATGATTAGTAGTGAAATCTTATAGACAATTACCCAGGGTAATTGAGTCAACGAGACATGAGGAACACGATTCCCAAGTTGTCCCCCAAATCGAGTGTTTTCCTGAATTTTAATTGGTGTTTATTTTATGTTGTCTTTGAATCACAACAAATCCCCCCATCTAGAGATTGTAGTTATAGATACTAGGAATGATTAGTAGTGAAATCTTATAGTCAAGCCCTGTATTCCTTGTGGATTCGACCCTAACCTCGGTTAGGTTAATTACTGATAACGACTATTTTCTTATTGGAGCGTTACCATCATCAAAGATTATGACACCGTTGTCAGGGAATACAACTAGGTTTTGACTTGAATTCACTATTAGTTATTTCTAGTATTGATTTCTAGAGTCTTTTGTACTTTACTTTTGTTTTGTTTTTGTTGTTTGAGTTTTTTTGCAGGGTGTACTAGGTTGTATGCCTAGCATAACGAGCCAAGGCAATCCCTTAGCTCCACTAAATTTGGAGATCTATCGACTACCAAGAAGGATGGCTTGAGTGAATGAGGACATTGAGGTTGAGGAGGATATGCATGCGAATGAGAAAGACTTAAGAATAGAGGAGAATTCACAACCAAGAATTAACTGGCCACATCTTAGAGATTTCAATGCAAATGCTTATGGCTGGAATCAATACCGATTAAACCCTATGGCGATGGATGTTAAAAGTTCTATTGTACTACCCTTCTACCAACAGATGCTAAGTTCACGGTATCAAGTGAATTGCTCCAGATGCTCCAAACCATGGCCTATTTCTAGGGCTACCGTCAGAGGATCCCCACCACCATCTTCAAAATGTCGTCTTTGTGTGCAAAAGTGTCACGGGAACAAAATATTTCTATTTACGCTGTTGGATTGAGGGTGTTCCCATTGTCGCTGACTGCCAATGTAGCTATATGGTTTTCTGAACTTCCTAGGTACCATCATGAGTTGGGCTGAGTTGCAGAGAGTGTTTCTAGAAAGATATTTCCTAAGGTCGAAGAAGCTGAAGGTTAAGGACCAAATTAATAACTTTGAGCAGTTGCCTAGGGACTCTCTTAGCACTACATGGGAGAGATTCACCGAATGCTTAAGGATGGTCCCTGATCATAATTGTAGATGATGCTTTGGTCGAGATCTTTTATATAGCACTTGATGATAATAGCAAATTTTGTGCCAATATGATCATGTGAGGTGTTTTTCTTGATCAACTGTTTGCGCTAGTGGCCAAAAGAATGGAGCAAGTGGTGAAGACGAACAGAGCATGGGGACAGAGTGAGCGTGGTAATACAAAGAGTTCTTGTGCCGTTACCGCAAATAATAAGCATGCAAAAGTGAAGAAAGAGATTATGGAGCAACTTGCTCAACTCCATATGAGCATGGATTTGGTTTTGAAGAAAAACCAAGATAGTGTGAAGGCAATAGCTCACCAACCCCCAATTGCTCCTATATATGATGATCAATTCTTTGGTGAGGATGCCTATTATGTGAGTAACCAAGTGGTGGGTTTTCAGAACAACCCCCAAGGGTCTAATTGGGACTATTGGAGGCAAGGTTCCGAGAATCATGGTCGGAACTTTAACCGTGATGGGATATATAGAGATAATAGGGGTAGATACTATGAGAGAGAAATAGTGCCAAAAGCAAAATAGAGAAGGGAGGGCTATAGAAACTGTCCTTATGTACCATTACACAATCATGATATCGAATAAGCAATTCTACGATCGGAGATATGTTTAAAAAGTTGTTGAAGCATGTAGACCATTGAGATGAGACTCTAAAGGGAATAAAAGCGAATATCTCTAGTATTAATCAAAAGATAGAGTCTCATTCAGTGGCAATCAAGCAACTTGAGCAACAATTTGGACAAGTTTCTTCACAATTGAATCAACGCAAAAAGGACACCTTACCAAGCAATATAGTTCAAAATCCTAAAAATGAAGGGCATTGCGTGACGGTGATGACTCGGAGTGGTAAGAGCACAATAAATCCCCTTATGCTGGTTATTGCAGATGAAGTCGTTGAGAAAGATCTTGGTGGTGAAGCTAAAGTTGATGGAGAAGATCCGAAGGGTGTTGGGATGTAATAAGAAGAGATAAGGAAGCATGACAAAGTGATATCCATCCCAAAACCTCCTCTTATGTTCCCTCAATGGTTCAAGAAGAAGGAAGACAAGGGTAAATACAAACACTTTCTCTCAATTTTGAAGCAACTCTCCATTAACATCCCCCTCCTAGAAGCATTGGAGAAAATGCCCAGATATGCTAAATATATAAAGGACTTAGTCACTAAGAAATGCATTTTGAGACAAAAGTTCTCCCAAGAACTCTAACAATATAGTGAGATTATGACTCAATGCCTTGCTCAAAAGAAAGAGGACCTCGGGGCATCCCCTATTCCTTGCACTATCGACAACGTTGAATTTGCAAGAGCATTATGCAACTTAGGAGCAAGCATCAATTTAGTGCCTCTTGCCATTTTCAAAAAGCTTGGCCTTGGTACTCCTACCCCGACGAATGAGGTTGCTTATGGTAAATCAAACCATTAAAAAGTCAGAGGGAATCCATTTGGATGTGCTTGTTAAAGTCGATAAAGTCATATTTTTGGCAGATTTTGTGATCCTTGACTACGAAGTTGATTTTGAGGTGCCCATAATTTTGGGGAGACCTTTTCTGGCCACTGGGAGAGCACTAGTGGATATGGATTCAGTCAGCAGCAGTTCAGGGTTAATGATGTAGAAGTTGTGTTTGATATTCGTCAATCCAGGAAACACCCAATTGAATGCAAGAGTGAGGCGTGGACCCTCGATGATAGTTGACAAAAGAAGATGACAAAATCGGGTTGGGACGTTAAACAAGGTGCTTCTTGGGAGGCAACCCAAGCATTTTTCTAATTATTTGTTTATTTGATACTCAGAGTAGTAAGTAGTTTGATTTAAATTTAGAGACAATAATGCAATTGTAATAATTTTGAGGATATCTATGCTTTGAGATACGGTTTGCAGGTGAGAAGGGATGAACTAAAGATGTGAAAAGAAAATTGGACTTGGAGCATCTCCTAGGAGCAGGCCTACGAGTCGTAATCTATGACTCGTAATCATGCATTGTGGGGGGAAACAGTGAGTATATGAAGTTGGCACATTGACTACAAGCCAACCTTATGATTTGTAGGATCTCCTATGAGTCGCAAATGGGGTTCGTAGTGCTCAGGTATGGAATCAAAATTTTTCTGAGTGTTGAGTCTACTATAAGACTGGGACCCACGAGTCATAATTCATCATACGACTCATAGTCGGGGTCTCATAAGATAACTCTGCAGAATTTTAAAGTACCAACCGTTTTAAATTTTAAGAGAATTATGTCTGTTGGCTCTTCATGCCCCTTCTTGAAGTTCCTCCTTTCAGTTTTTAACTTCCCCCATCATTCCCTATCATTATTTCATCAACCTTTACATTTTCACCTACTAAAGTTCCTTAGAAATTGAAGTGTGCACCAAGAACTCTACTGATTTTTCTTCTTCTTCTTACCATTCATTCATTCATCGGGTAAGTTTTCGTGATTAAAATTGGTTTATCTTTGAATAAGGTCCTATCTTATGGATCCATAGATGAATGTCTTAGGAGCATAATCATGTGAAAATAATGGTGTCACTAAGAAGAATGTGATATGAATGTGTTTGCTTCCTTGTAAAGGACACTTGGGGTCTGTCCTTGCTTGGTGAATGATCTTGTGTTTTGTTGCATAATTTATTACTCGTGATCATATGAAGATCATATGGACTGAAATGGTGGATTGAGGGGTATTATCATTTTACTTTCAAATATGTGATGATGCTGATACCTCTGAAAGAATTTAGAACTGTTAAGGGTTGATTACTGCTTTGTTTTGTTATGACTGGTTATGAAGGATGTTTAGACTTGTCATGGTGTCATCCATGCCTTTGTGTTGTAAACTTCTGTGCTTGCTTGATTTTTTGTTGGTCTAAATGGAAAAGTTGTAGACATCTGAGATGCTTTCTATTTTCTAATACGATGACTCACTACGAGTCATAGTTCTCACTACTAGTCGTAGTAACCCCTCGTAGAAGGCAACAATCATTTAGGGTGCCTTATCATTTTCCATGCGCGAAAAACCCATGACTCGTAGCACCTGTTACGGGTCATAATGGCGACCTCGTGGCCCTGATCTGAATTCTCTATCTGACTCTGAAATGAGCTACGAGTAGAGACTACGACTCGTAGGCCCCCCTACGAGTCGTATCTATGTGTCTAGCTTATTCCAGAATGCTTTTTTTTATAGGTGAGTTCTATGATGCTAAAGTATGACTCGTAGGTTACCTTACGAGACGTATTTGCACCTCGTATCTTCAGCTTTGCCACTGGTGTAGGTTGTTTTTACTTTAGTAATTGTAATGTTTTTGTGTATTTGTTTAATTTTATACTTGTTAGTTGGAATACAACATCTTGGTGCTCATGCTTTAACGTGCTTGCAGAGAAAATGTCTTCAAGAGGACGATGGAGTGCCGCTTTTGTCTTAGGCCATCGCCTAAGAGATGAATCATCTAAGGAGGAGCAATCAACTGAGGAGATGCACGTGCACCCTGACCTAGCAGCGAACGTGCCCTTGGCACGAGAACAATCAACCAGAGAAGCAACAGAAGTAGACATCCCCTACTATTTTGACGAGGAGGGTGAGAAAACTGAGTTAGATGATGATGACTCAACCTCTAATATGGATTCTTTTGAGGTGTCTCAGGCTCATTCAAAAAAGATTGTTCCTCCATAGCCTGATGATTCAGCGTTCACCGTCACCTCTACCGACACTCAAAACACAAGGTGTATTCCGGGCATGAAAGAAATCTATGATAAGGGATTGGAACTTAAGGGTCAAGGGAGGCCAGTACGAAGACTTCACGAGGAGGCAAGGTTGAAAGTCCTGCCAGGTTTAGAAGCTGACATTGACCGCCATAGATTAGGATGGTTATCGCAAATGCTTGGGAAATACACTCCTTACTTGATCTGGGAATTCTATGCTTCGTATTATGGTACTATACATAACAACCTCCCGAGGCTCATGAAGCCTATTGATACACCAAGGTTGAGTGAAGTCATGGTCAGGGGCGAGATAGTCGACATCTTAGCAAAGACTATTTAAAGAGTGTTATTCGGGCTGAATTACAGAGCCCCATACTCGATAGAAGAATATGACCATAGGATGGTAGACATGAGGAAGACAATTAATCCGAATGATGCTGGGCTGAAAACTAAATTAGTAAGGTGGATAGCAAGCCAAGTTTGCGAAGAAGGTGTCGAGGCAATATGGGTTACGGACCATACCAAGCATATTTTGAAGGCCCACCTCTCATTTAGGGAAAAGTTCTGGTGGTCTATTATTCGGATGTGCATTAGGCCCACATTCACAGATAATGTGATCATATTAGAGAGGGTTGTGTTATTGGCGAGCATCTTGACAGGGTGTGAAATCAATTGGGCTCAAGTTTTGGCAGAGCAAATTCACGAGTCAACAATCCGTACTCATCAGGCATTGCCATTCCCCATTTTGATTCATGGACTATGCAAGGAGGCGGGTGTAATGGTGTCTCTTCACTTTGACCCTCATTTGCATACGATGGGTCCCAGCCTGATCAAGCTTGGGGAAAACCTAATAGCCTTATAGAGAGCTGCCCTGGCTCCTATTCCAGAACCACTTTCGGTCGAGCCACTAGTCTCAGGTTCACCTCCAGCTACCATCGGTACTTCTCCGGCTACTACATAGCCCACACCTGTAGTCGAGATCGAGTCTACTCCATCCTCTAGCACTTCGGTACTAGCAGTAACTACTTTGTAGGTTGACCCTCTATTCTCTATTACTGTTTTTCAGACTTTATTGCGCAACGTTATTGTAGCAGAGGGGAGGCTATGTGAGCTATCAGTGCGAGTCAACCCATTGATTAATCAGACTGTTCAGGACTCTAAGGAGAGGATGAAGACATATGTTTGTGATTTGGTTGATGAGAGAGTCTGAGCAATAGATGTCAGGGTCGATGCGTTTGAGGACAAAGTTCAAAAGAGGCTTGAGGGAGCTAGGCCTACTGATGCGAGTGCAGTTACTGAGGAGTTGGCCAAACTCAAGGCTGAATTATTATAGATGTTGGAAGCCCCTGTTCCAGCCTCGGAGGGAGCACCAATGGGAGATTAGGCATTTAATTGGCTCGCCGACCAATCAGATACTAAAGGGAAGAGGCGAGCATGTTGATCCAAAGCCGACTCGAAGAGGCTAAGACCTGCGGAGGAGGAGTCCCTACCTGAGGAGGTGGTGTAGGAGTCGCTTTTATTGGCAGCTATTCAGAGAGACCAAGTACAGCACAGTCCACCTAGATTAGGTACTTCCGTCACTATAGTAGAGGAGGAGAGCCAACCTACGACCCCATATATTAGCCCGAGACTGGTGCTTGATGCATCTTGATATTTGGCTTCTTTTGATCCTAGTGCTCATTTTGTTATGATTGGATAATTTGTTTTCTTTTCAGAAAATCTTTTAATTTTGTTGGTTTTTGGTTTTGTTTAAATATGTTTATGTTGAATGTTATTTTTACTTCTACTTTGGATTCCTATTTTTGGTTTTTAATGAATGTGTGTATATATATTTCTATGTAATTGTGTTTTGTTTTTGTTTTTATCTTCATATTGAGGACAAAGTATCCTACTTTGGTGGGGTGGTGGATGTTATGGATTAAGGTGAAGTCTGAGTAGCCTCAAGTCCATAACTTCCCTTATTTTTTATCCCAATGTTTTCTTGTCATGCTTCTTTTTCCTTATGGATTTTTATTTTCCTATTGAACCGGCATGTTTAGATAGTGTAGATAATGGGTAAATTCATAGTAATGTTATCTTTTGGCATATGTAATAGTTCTTAGATTTTCTTTAAACTTTTGATGCAAAAATTGGGTACCCTCAAAATTTTTGAAGTTGTGCGTATTGATGTATTCATACATTTGTAAGTATCTGCCAATGTTTATTATGATACTGTGAAGGTAAGCTGAGATTGAAAGCATGACCTGTGAGTCTATACTTAATTGTAGATGCAATTGTCATGTGTGTTGTCAGCTTATTTTGCTGTATTCACGCATCTCGTATGGACTCAAAACTTGCCTTATTACTCTAAAGTTGGTTTGGTGATGTGGTGGATATGGAAGGGATCTTAGGCCTTTGTTCCTTGAGTGAAGCCACTTTTAGCCTAAAATAACCCACCAGTTAAGTGAAAGAATCCCTTTTTCCAAATTTTGTGACATTATCATGTACTCATTGTTTCTTGATACCTTGCTACCTTAACCTTGTCTGATGAAATACCTTGATATTGGCCCCAATCTATCCTTGAACACGTGAACCTTGATTGAGGCCAATTTCCTAAGTTGAGGGTGGCTGCAATTGGTGGCCCTAGTTTGAGGCATAGATATTGTGTACTTTACCTGACGCTAAAATCATAAGTGGAGGGTGGCCCTTATTGTGGTAAAGTAAAATTAATAAGGTGGTTAGTTGGGAAATCAAGAAAGAAATGAAAAAGCATGAACTGAGTGAAGAAAAAGTTCCTTTGATTGAGAAAAAGTAACAAAATTGAGTTCGAAATCAGGGCACAGCTGAAAAAGAGAGAGAAAGCACTCGAGAAAAGTTCAAAGCAAGTGAACAAGGAGGGATTGAAAAAAAGTGTTGGTAAACATGACTCAAGGATAGCTTTTAGACACTATTTACCCTAAATGTTGCACCAAATCACCTTGAGCCTATATTACATGCCTATAAGTCCTAAAGTGATCAAACTCCACCCTATCACCAAGCTGGAAGATGAGTAGAGAGGCAAGCCTATGGTGTTATCAACATGCATTGAATTTCAATTGTGAGAGTGAGAATGCTTCCTCAGTCACTGAATTCTAAATGCTTTTGAGTGAGTATGAGAGACTACTTTCCAGGGAGGGCATTTGCACTACTTGAGTAGCATGTGACTGTACCAGTGATTGTGGACATTTGATGCTCCTTAGTTTGTCAAAGTTGGATTGTCAGGTCTCTCATAATGCTCTTGTTTTCTCAATAACTTGCCAACCCTATTTTTAAAGTGGTAATTGGGTACCTGAAACAAATGAGCGATTGTATATGCCATTGATATAGCTGCTATCTATTTCTCATTGTCTACATAGATTAAGTCATCGCTTGAGGACAAGCAACAATTCTAACTCAAGGGTGTTGATGTATTATCAAATTACAACACATTTAGTGCCTAAAACAAAGGATCTTGTGAGTCTTAAAGCGATTTTTTAGTGTCTTGATGTGTTTTTGTGTTAACCTTACAGAAAAGTTAAGTTGGCATGATTTTGAAGAAAAGTTGCAGATTGTGCTGAAGCATAGGTCATATGAGCGCTCCTACAAGTCATAGCTCATGCTATGTGTCATAGGTTGTATTTAAGTAGAAATCAGAGACCAAAAATCAAAAAGCTTCCAAGTGAAGATCATCCCTACAATCCCAGCCTACAAGTCGTAAGATACACTACGACTCGTATAGTTGGACTCATAGCAAGGATCAGAGAGCCAAATTGTTGGACAAAAAACTGAAGACCAAGACTACAAGACCTATATACGAGTCGTAGCTCGAGTAACGACTCATACCTGTGGGTCGTACCAATTCACTCCAAGATGCCAAGACCTTGATGCGAGACCCCGACTACGACTTATAGGCAAACCTATGAGTCGTAACTGCAAAATTTATCAGATGCCAACTTTCTTTTCTGCATAATTCCTTGGGTTGTTTTGTAAATACTATAAATAGTTTAAGTTAGGTTTTTAAAGGAAGTCGAGCAATAGACATTTCTTCATTATATTCTGAAGCTCTTCTTAGATTTTTAGAGTAGACTATTTTCTCTTTGGGAAACCCATTTTGGAGATTGCAAATCTTGTTTTGTACTCATTGTGGATCAATCAAGCTTGTGGGTTTGCAACTTGTGGTGGTTATATCTTTTGTTGTTATTGGTGAAATTCTCAACTATATCTATTATGTGCATTTTTGTGTGTTTTATCTTAGTTATGAGTAGCTAATCACCCACAACTTGGGGTTGTGAGAACCATGGGTAGTTGACTTGATGTGACCTAGATCTTGTGCATATCTATGATTGAGGTTTTGCATGTATTGTTTATTTCCCTTCATGACTAATGTTTTTTGGTGGTGGCCAACACCAAACCTTGCCTACTATCACGATCCCGACCAAGGTAGTGACGAATAGGAAAAGGGAAGTAGATGACAGGATTGAGTTGATGTTTTCCCGTCTAATCGACCAAACCTGACCAAGTGGAGGTTGATTGGGACAATAGGTAACGGTTAGTTGGCACGCCATGATGGCCAACCAAGCGCCATGGTGAAATTCGACCTTCACATTCACAAAAGGGCTGGAAGAACCTAATTTACCATCCTACATGCAATTCACTGATCATAGTTATGTTAACTAGGGTAGTTGAGTCAACGAGCCATGGGGAACACAATTCCCAAGTTGTCCCCAAAGTCGAGTCTTTTCCTTAATCTTAATTAGTGTTTATTTTATGTTGTCTTTGAATCACAACAACCCCCCCATCTAGAGATTATAGTTATAGATACTAGGAATGATTAGTAGTGAAATCTTATAGTCAAGCCCTGTATTCCTTGTGGATTTGACCCTAACCTCAGTTAGGTTAATTACTGATAACGATCATTTTCTTATTGGATCGTGCCCATCATCAAACATTCCACAGCCTCAGGATTTTAGTGATAATGCTTACCAGTGGAATCAATAAAGGTTGAACCCTTTGGCTATGGATGTGATCAAGGCTATTATGTTGCCATCACTACCGGCTGACCCAATGTTCATAGTTTCTTGTGGGTTACCTCAAATGCTATAGAACTATGGGTTATTTACGGGCCTACCATCAGAGGATCCACATAGCCACTTACACAATTTGACATTTGTTTGAAAGAGTGTGATGGAAACACAAAATCTGTCTATGGATACTGTCGGACTTTGTGTTTTCCTATTATCTCTTATGTGTAATTCTGTGTTATGGCTATCTAAGCTCCCACAGAGTTCAATAACTATTTGGGTAGATTTGCAGAAGACCTTTTTGAGAGGTACTTTCCTATATCGAAGAACTTCAAGTCAAAGGATCAGATCAACAACTTCGAGCAACTTCTTGGTGATTTCATTAGCACTATGTAGGAGTAGTTTCCTAAGTCTTTGAGGAGCTTACCTCACTACAAGATAGTTAATGATGCCTTGGTGGAGATCTTCTACCATTCCCTTGATGAGAATAGTCAAGACTATGCCGATGACACCATTATGGGGGGCATGGTTTTAGATCAACCATTTGCAAGAATTGTCGAACGTATAGAACAAGTGGTCAAGATGAATAGTGCATGGGGACAATGGGAAAGTACTTCTATGAGGAATTCATGTGTTGTTAATGTTGGTTTACAGCAAGCCAAGATCAATGAAGAGACTATGCAACAACTTGCTCAACTTTGCACAAGCATGGATGTTGTGATTAAACAGAATCAGGAAAGAGTAAATGCGGTAGTTCACCAACCTCCACGTGCACCTATTTATGAGGAGTCTTATATTGAGGAGGATGTTTGCTTTATGAATAATTAGATGGGGATTTTCGGACCAATGCCCAAGGGTCCAATCAGGACTATTGGCACCAAGGTCAAGGAAACCAAGATATAAACTATGGTAGAGATGGAGCTTATATAGACAACTGAGGTGGTTATTATGAGAGGAATAGGGGTCCAAAAGCGAATATGGGTAGAAGAGATGGTTTCAGAAATGGTCCATATGTGCCACCACATAATCGAGACATCGGTACAAGCAATTCTAGAATTGAGAAATTGTTTGATCATTTGTTGAAGAAGGATGAGACACAATATGAAACTCTAAGGGGCATGAAATATAATATTTCAAGCATTAATCAAAAGATAGAGTCTCATTCTATGGCTATGAAACAACTTGAGCAATAATTTGTTCAAGTGTCTACTTAGTTGAATTAACGTCAAATGGGTATATTGCCTAGTAACACAGTTCATAATCCAAAAATAAAAGGCAATGTATGCGGTTACAACTAGAGGTGGCAAGAATATCATTGATCCTCCTATGCCAGTTAAGGTAGAAGATGTTAGTGAGAAGATAGTTACAGATAACGATGTGGTTGAAGGAGATGATTATGTCAAAGATGAGGTGACTGCGATAGCTAAAGAGAAACAAAAGTATATGCCCATCCAAAGGTCTCCTCATCCTTTACCTCAAAGATTCGAAAATAGGGGGGAGGACAAAAAGTTCAAACCCTTCTCTCTATGATTAAGCATCTATCTATCAATATCCCCCTAGTTGAAGCTTTGGAGAAAATGTTAGGTTATGCAAAGTATATGAAAGATTTGGTTACGAAAAAGTGCATAGTGAGCTAGGAGCTTTCTCGAGAGCTTCAACATTGTAGTGCTATCACTACTAAGTCCTAGGTTAAAAAGCGTGAAAACCCCAATGCATTCACTATACCTTGCACTCTATAGGAGATATAGAGTTCACAAGGCCACTATCTGATTTGGGTGAAAGTATCAATTTGATGCCTCTTGTAGTCTATAAGAAGCTTGGTTTGGGTGCCCATACTCCAACTAACATGCAGTTATTAATGGCGGATAGAACTTGAAGAAACCTGTGGGGATACTATATGATGTGTTGGTAAGGGTTGAAAAATTCATATTCCCTACAGATTTTGTGATTTTAGACTGTGAGGTTGATTTTAAAGTTCCAATCATCTTGGAAAGACCATTCCTAGCAATGGGGCGAGCTCTAGTGGATATGAAGGTTGGTCAACTCAGGTTTAGAGTGAATGACGAAGAAGTTGTCTTTGATATCCGTCAGTCTATAAAGCATTCTAATGAGTTGATAAGTGAGGTTTGGGCAATTGGTGAAGTCTAGTAGCTAGTTTTTCTAAGTCATATCGTGACAACAAATCAGGCGCTACTTGGGAGGCAACCCAAGGATTTTTTATGTTTTACCTTAGTTTTGAGTTTATTTTCAATTTCTGGATTCTTATGTAGTTGTTTGATTGTGTTTTGGTTGCTTATTTTAACATTGGGTTTGTTACATATAAGGTGCAAGTGAATTTTATGAAGAGTATGCAGGTAAATGACTAAGACAACAGATTTTGCTGAAAAATGCATCAGGTACAGTTTCTACGACTGGGCTTATGAGTTACATTGCACTTTACAACTCGTAACCCCATCTCGTAGAGATTTCTAGTGAGCATAAATAATGTGTACTCAACCTACGAGCCAACTTTATGATTCGTAGAACAAACTACGAGTTATGAATGGGGTTCATGGAACTCAGGGAAGATTATGAAATTTTCTAAGTGTTGAGAGGTTTATGAGACTAGGACTTATGAGTCGTAGATCCATGTACGAGTCGTTGTTGAGGTTTCATATATCCAATACTAGTAGTTTTAACTATGACCAGGTCAAGGTATAAAAGTGGGGTTAAAATATTTTGACCCAACCTTTGACCTAATTGATCGAAATTAACCCAAATGTTTTTCCCTCCTTCTATTTCCCGATCACTTTTCTTCCATCATTTTCCATTTTTTGGTAAGATTTTAGGCACGTAGGGTTTCGGGTTCAATCATCTTCTCTGTTTTTGTTCTTCAAGTTATTCTCATTTGTGGTAAGTTCTTTTTTTATCATTAATTTACCTTGATCAGTAGTTGTTTGACTTGATGCACATGTTGAGTTGGTGTTTAATCATGATATCATTGTTAGCTTTGAATTGTGAATGTGGAATAGGATTGCCATGGAATGAGTTGAATATTTGATTATGAAAATATGGTATTTTAGACTCTGTGATGGATAATTGTTGTTTCTTTGGGCACATGCTTCTTGTTGGATTGAATAGTTTTGGATAGTTTATGAGTGTAAATTGGTCATCAATAACATAGGAGTATGAAAATGTTTGTGCCAAATTGAGATAGTCGGAATTGTAGGGTAATTGATATTAGATAATTTTCGATGGGGCTGATTATATGTTGAACATGTTTGGGCTTGGTTTTTATGTGCTTATGAGTGCTTGTATGCTTGCTTCAAAGCTGGTCGGATAATGTTTGAAATATTTTTGGGGTCTGTGTGATGGAATTATAAATACCAGGTACCTGGGATTTCTTGTTCACGAGTCTTTATCACGACCCAAGCCTAGGGCCTAGAGGTGGCTGGTTAATGGAGAACCCGAAGGGACCCCAAACAAGCCTCATAGCATGTCATTACGCATCCTTGGATGCGGAAGCAATGTAAAACAATGTAAGAAATATGTAACACCCCACATCTTACAATACAAGAACAATTCAAATGAAACATGACATGAAATAGACAAATTGGCGCCAAATTTCAAAGGGGATTGAATCTTGTGTTAATAGGCTATATATGTGTCTAGCGGTTAAAGGGATCGAGGATATGCATGCTTTGTGTTGAATTAAGGAACTTACGACCTTGAAATGAAGTGGGAACATTTGAGGTGCTTGTAGGACTTAGTAAGCAGGTAGGTGAGTCACCTAGTTGCTTAGGTTAAATCACTAATTAAATGGAGATGAGACTCGACGTCACACTTATCCAAGTTTGATTATGAATAAAGTCCACGTTAATGGTGTAACTTTGTCTCATGTTTTAGCACCACAAATGGACTATATGTTAAGTCCAAGAAGTATAGTAAAAAG
>JAOTQR010039501.1:0-15471 GCA_025774065.1 Solanum ossicruentum | reverse complement strand
TTTTTTAGAAAAAAAATTAAATTATTTGGTATGGGGATTGGGTGGGGGCTGGGGAGGGAGGAGGTTGGGTGGGGGCTGGGGTGGGATAAAAACTTTTAAGAAAAATCAATTTTGAATTTTTGTAAAAATAAAGTTTTAATTTGTTGGGGGGAGGGGGAGGTGGTGGGGAGAATTCAGTGAGTCGGAATATAAATAGGTGAAAAAAATAAAATTTTCAAAATGTAAAATTTTTTTAAAAAATAAAATTTTAATCTTATTTTGTTTAAAAAATTTCGGGGAGGGGGGATCGTAATATGGATGGGATAAAAAAATCAATTTGAAATTGGATAAGAGTTTTGGAAAATGTTTTCCTTATCATTTTGAAGGAAGCCATTTCCTTAAATTTGAGAAAAAATAAGTTTATTTGGAAAATATTTTCCAAAACATTTAAGCCAACCAAACGTGAGAAAATGAAAAAATATTTTCTGGAAAATATTTTCCTCCATACCAAACACACCGAAAGTGTAAACTGTCTCTTGATTTCATAAAGTGAACAAGTATTATTGGATATCCCAAAATAGTATAGGGGCCAAGTAAATTTGGACGGAGGGAGTAATATATTTATCAAATAGTGCAAACAATAACTATCGTTAATAAGTTTTAAAAATAAAAATCGCAAAGTACAGAAGAAGGATTAGTTGCTCTATAAATCTTACTTTTTATATTTATATTAATTAAAAAAATTAATTTCAACAATAAGAAATGAAAATACAGATTGAGTAGTTAACAGAGTATAAATTTCATATATAATTGATGCAAGTAAAATTTACACCAACAAGTCATTATTATTATTTTTTTTGGTAGAAAGGAAGCTTCATTATTGAATCAGAGTCCAGACATATTGTTTTGGCCATTGGAGCCAGCGACGTTACAAGTTAGGGACACATCCTAGCCCAGGAAAATTGAAAAATTCATCATATTTATCCATATGTGTAATCTTTGTTCGTTTTTAAAATTATAAATTCCATATTTCAAAAGGCTTACCAATGAATGTTCTTTGAATAATGCTAGTAATAAAAAAAAATCTTTATAGTGGCACGTACATTAATTAATTTAAACTTTTTACTATATGTATAAGCTAAGAGAAATGAATGCAAAGATCCTAAAAATATATAGCTAGATAACTGTTCATGTATACTTCTTTTCAACCAACTGATCAAGTATTTTGTTTAGGGGCGGAGCTATATTCACCCAAGGGTGGTCAGATGAACACCCTTCGTCGGAAAACTTTTTCGAATTATATATATATCAATTGTTGAACACCCTTGATACAAAAATCACCCATCCATATTTTAAAAGTATGAACACCCTTGACGAAAATGCTGGCTCTACCACTGATTCTATTTTATATTTTTTTGAATGTACATGTAATTTGATTATTTTATGTGCGATGAACTAATAATCATATTATATTTTGCGTTTCAAAATTTGTCTCGATCACTTTTAACCAAAACATCACAATAACTTATTCAAACATTTTACGTTTAATAACCATGCAATGTATGGGTTGACAATCTAGAGTTTCTTTGTTGGGTTCTGGCAGGTGGACTTGAACTGTTTTGATGATGACAAATGGAATTCAGGTTCCCGGAGCTGCACCAGTGGATGGAAGGCTCTGTCCAAATTAAAGATGGACTGCTTTATAAGGAAACCAAATCAGAGAAGGAACTCGAAAAAGGAAGGCAATTAAGAAAAAGGACTTCTTTGAGGAAAAGAAGTGTGTGCCCTACTCAATCAAGGATTCATATATGGAAGGTCTCTAGGGTTTAATATAAATACAATCTTCAACCCTAGGAGACATAGCTTTTGCAATCAAAAAACTATGAGAGCATTCAAGCAAGAGCACGGACACTTGGCGAGAGCATTCAAGCAAGATCTAGAGTTAGGTTTTTTTGATTGTTCAAGTTTGTTTGACAATCTTCTTAGAATCTTTGTTTAGGGAAAAATATTATAAGAAGTTATTTGTTCTTTGAGTGAGTTGTAATTGAGAGCGGGTTTGACTCTCAATAGTTGAATTTGTGGAGTGAGTTGTAAGAAGTTATTTGTTCTTTGCTCGTTTGAAGTTATTGAAGTTATTGAAATCCTACTAGTATAGGTAGTGGTTGTTTCTCCCTTGAGCAAGAAATTTTTCCACTATAAAGTGCTTGTTAACTTTACTGCTTTCTTTGTGTATGTTGGTACTGCTTATTGAACCTGATTCACTAGCAGCATAGGGGTACAAATCCTTTCAATTGATATCAGAGAAGGTCTTTTCAGAACAAAGTTAACAACCTCAAAAAGATAATAGTGGCCCCACCCACGACACAATAAAGAGCTTCTCAGTCCAGACCTTCACTGTTTAACAGACACTATTACGAATGGTGGAAAACTGGAATGATGAACCACATTAAGAAGGAACACCCTGATCTCTGCAATGTTGTGCTCAACGAACCAATCATTCCCATGAAAGGTGGGTCAACCTCAGGTGCTCCAAGAGTACCCAAGGAATGCAATGAGTGAAATGATGCTGATAAGACTGTCATTCAGAACAATGTCAAGGCAAAGAAGATCTTATTCTGCGGCATTGGTCCTGATGAATACAATATGATATCATCTTGTAAGAATGCTAAACAAATCTAGGACACACTGCAAGTTGCCTACGAAGGAACCACTCAAGTTAAAAAGGCAAAGATTGATAATCTTAACCGAAAGTATGAGCTCTTCAGAATGCATGAAGGACAAACCATATATGTGATGGAAATCAGGTTCTCTGGTATTGTCAATGAGATTTACTCCTTGGGGGAAGTCATTCCGATAGGGAAGGCCATCCGAAAGCTGTTGAGTGTGTTAACATGAATCCTGGGGAAGCAAAGTTGAAGCCATCGTTAAAGCAAAGGATTTGGATATCATGACCATGGATTAGATGATGGGAACTCTGGTTACTTATGAACTAAAGAACAGTCTGGAGAAGGAATTGAACAATAAGAGGAAGGACAAGGACATAGTTCTGAAAGCTACTGAAAAAGAGGACTTTGAGGAAGAAAACATTGCCCTGATCGCTAAGAAGTTCCAACAAGTACTACGAAGAGGAACTGGTGGGCAAAGAAGGACCCCTCAGCGAACAACTGAGAAAGATCTGAAGAAATAACTATGCCACAAGTGTGAAAGTCCTGACCACTTCATCAAGTTCTGTCCACTCTGGGCATTTGAGTACAAGAAGTATGTCCCAAAGAAACCCAAGGAAACTAGGGCCAAACCATATGTACGCAAGTATAGGAGGATGACAAATCAGGAAGCAGATCTCTCAGTGCAAAGAGCCTTAACAGCACTAGCTAATAACTTTGGTGAAGAATTTGATGGTGAGGCACTTGAAAACCAATCTCTCATGGCTGTTGAGAACCTGAGAAGTATGACTTCCTTGCTCTTGTTGCTATGGATGAATCTGATGATAAAAGTAGCAAGGAACAGGTGACTACAGTACCGGATCTCAAGGCTGTCAAGGTTGATATCAAGCAAGAGAATCTGGCACTAACGGCAGGAGCAGGGGTTTTCATGATCAGGACAGTGTACTATTAGACACCAAGGTTAGTTTTAAACAAGCTAAAGCTAAGATTCATTTGTACTCAAAGAAAAAGCTTGAATCCTTATCATAGGTCCTGATTGAAGCCTATCTGACCATTTGTGACTCCAAGGACCTTCTCCTAGAGGATTATGCTCAGTTGAGAACTGAGAATGTTGATCTTGAGAATGTCAATCAAAAGTTACAAGTGGATATTGACAGTCTTAAGTCCTCTAGAAAGGATAAAAGCATTATGAATCAGACCCAATCAGACCTGGAAGATAAGGTTAAGACACTGGGGATGAGCTAGGTATCATGTCTAATAATAAAGTCCTTCTAAAAGAACTGGACCATACCAAAGCTAAATTAGAGCACAACATGAAGTGGACCAAGTCCTCTGCAATGCTCAATGATACGCAGCAAGGTCAGTCTACCACTAAGTATGGAATTGGGTTCAAAATTAAGGAACCCAAGGATCGTGCAATAGATCATGGAGTCCTTGGCACCTTGTGTGGGATGATCGGTCATCTGAAAGATAACTATAATAAAAACTCAAAGGCTCTTGATAACTGCATCTCCTATATCAACATGAACTATGAAGAGGGTAGACAAAGGAGGGGAACAAGACAAAGATATCCTCGTAAGAGCAATAGAAATAGGACAAGAAGAAAATATCCTCCTAGAATTAACAAGAAATAGTCAAGCAGAAGATATCCACCTAGATCTAACTGGTTTAATAATGAAAGTCGATACTCTTCTAGAACCACCAGGGCTAAAACAATTAAGAAGGATTTTCCTACCTGGGGAAAAAAGGATCCTATTCACCCTTTTTACAATCAAAAGGGACCCAAGTGGATTTGGGTACCCAAATCTTACCTATGTTAATTGTGCAGGAGCCAATAGAAGGAAAACAAAAGTCGTAGTACTTAGATAGTGCATGCTCCAGACACACGACAGGAGACAAACGCAACTTTCTTATACTGAATGACTTCTTAGGCGGGAATGTTGGCTTTGGAAATGGAAAACAAGGTGAAATTGGGGGTATAGAAAAGGTGGGTCCATCTATGTCCCAATGCATTAACAATATTTACAATGTGGAGGGACTGAAACATAATCTGCTGAGTGTCTCTCAAATGTGTGATAAAGGAAATGATATACTTTTAACGGCTTATGAATGCAAACTGACTAATACGATCTCTAAGAGGCTCATACTCCGGGGGAAGAGACACACGAACGTGTACAAGGTGGACATCAATGGACCTAGTCAACTTGAGATGAAGTGCCTTAGTGCCATGAATGGTGCATCGTCACTTTGGCACAAAAGGCTAGGATATGCCATCTTTTCTACAATCAACAAACATATCTCAAAAGAGCTGGTTCTGGGACTAGATGAGGGAAAAATTAGTGAAGATCAAGTGTATGGAGGCTGTGCTCAAGGTAAACATATTAGAAGAAACTTGCAACAAGTCAAACTAGTCAGCACTAGCAGACCTCTAGAACTGGTTCACATGGATCTCTGCGGTCGTATGCGAGTCCAAAGCAGAAGTGGGAGCAGGTATGTCTTCGTACTTGCGGATGATTACTCAAGGTTCACGTGGACCTTCTTTTTAAAATCTAAGGATGAAACTTTTCATGTGTTTGCTGTGTATGCTAAAATAGTTCAAAAGAATCTAAACTGCCATCTGGTGAGCTTGATAACAAACCATGGTACCTAATTTGAGAACTCCAGATTTCTCATATTTTGTGCAGAAAATGGTGTTACTCATAACTTCTTAGCCCCCAGAACTCCCCAGCAAAATAGGGTTATGGAAACAAAGAATATAACTTTGGAAGATATGGCTAGAACTATGTTGGTAGCCAGTGATCTTCCACCGAGCTTTTGGGCTGAGGCAGTGAACACCGCCTGCTATCTCATAAACAGATGCTTGATTAGACTTATCTTGAACAAAGCTCCCTATGAGTTACTAAAAGGCAGAACACCAAACCTAGCCCATCTTTGCTCCTTTAGCTGTGTATGATATGTCCACAACAATAGAAAGGATGCTCTGGGGAAGTTCGATGCCAAAAGTGATGGTGGAATTTTTCATTGAGTACTCCTCTCACAGCAAAGGCTACAAGGTGTACAATAAAAGAACTAGATGTGTTGAAGAAAGTGCACATACTATATCTGATGAGGCCATTCCTATAGCTTAGAAAGTTTTGCAGGAACAGGTACAAATACCAGGAGCAACTGACAGCCGAAAAGAGTCAGACGATGAGGATGACAGGGAGCAGACCAGTAGCTGGGTCAAGGTAATATAGAGAGAGAGAGACACCTTTTGAGGTTGTCCCTCAAAATGGAGATGACACATCTGGAATATCTCACCCTACTGATACTCGTCCCTTACACAATACAAGTAATAATCCTGCTCCTGAGAATCCAGGACATAACTAGAAGTACAAAAGCTCACACTCTCTGGAAAATCTGTTGACCTATCTAGACTCAGGGATATCTATTAGATCAAAGCTCATAAACATGTGTGCTTTCTCTACATATGTCTCCCTTGTGGAACCTAAAAATGTTAAGGAGACACTATTGTACAAAGAATAGATATCGATTATGCAGGAAGAATTGCTTTAATTTGAACGAAGAAAGATGTGGCACTCGATCCCCCTCTAGAACATCGCTCCATAGTCGCAACTAAATAGGTCTTCAGAAACAAGCATGATAAACAAGGCAGTATCACCAGAAATAAAACTAGATTAGTAGTTCAGGGATATAACCAGGAAGAGGTCATCGACTGCAATGAGACATTCACTCCTGTGGCACGCATTGAAGCAATCAGAATGCTCATTTCCTTTGTAGCTCACATGGAATTCAATTTGTATTTGATGGATGCCAAGAGTGCATTTCTAAATAGGCACCTGCATGAAGAGGTGTATGTAAAACAACCTCCAGGCTTTGAAAGACATAAGAACCCCCAACTATGTTACAAGTTGGCCAAGGCGTTGTATGGGCTGAAACAAACTCCCCGTGCATGGTACGATAGGCTGTCTAGATTTCTTTTTAAGTCATAATTACTCCAGAGGAAAGATAGATAATCCACTATTTCTGAGTAAGAAAGGAGCTCATGTGCATATAACAGGTCTACGTTGATGACAGTATCTTCGAAGGAATAGATGAAGCACTTGGTGCAGACTTTGCAAAACTTATAGGTAGTGAATTTGAGATGAGCATGATGGAGAACTGAACTTCTTTCTGGGCCTTCAAGTCAATCAGACACTGGAAGGCATCTCTATTCATCAACAGAAATACATCAAGGACCTACTTAAAAAGTTTGGGATGCTTGATGACAAAAGCAATGACACCCTAATGGCAACCACTACAAAATTGGACAGAGATGGGGAAGGTATTAGTGTGAACGCCACCAAGTATAGATGAATTATTGAGTCACTTCTGTACCTGACAACTAGCAGACCTGACATTGTATTCAGTGTAAGTATATGTGCCAGGTTCCAATTAGCACCCAAAGAGTCACACCTTCAAGCTGTGAAACAGATTTTGAGATATCTTAAAGGGACAATGAACCTGGTTCTTTGGTACCCTATAGGCTCCTCATTTGAACTTGTTGGATTTGACGATGCTGACTATGCTAGATATCTGATTGATAGAAAAAGAACTTCAGGAATGGCAAACTTTCTAGGACCTTGCCTTGTCTCTTGGGCCACCAAGACGAAAAATTCAGTTGCCCTCTCGACTGCTAAAGTTGAATACGTGGTTGCCGCACCATATTATGCTCAACTTCTGTGGATAAAGTAGCAGCTCATGGACTTTGTTGTAGGTGTTACCTGCATTCCCACCATGTGCGATCATACAAGTGTAGTAAATATCGTGAAAAACCCGGTGCATCATATGAGAACCAAACACATCAATATCTGACATCACTTCCTGTGGGACAATGTTGAAAAGGGGTTCATCGAGATGGTGTTTTGCAAAAAAGAGGATCAGGTTGTCGACATTTTCACCAAGGCCTTATCTAGAGATCACTTTGAGAAAAATCATCTTCACTTAGGCCTAATCAGGAGAACTTGATCCTTTTCCTCTTCATGTTATTTAGATTGAGTGTAGAATCTGTATTAAAGGAATGATAGTTTGTGTATGCAGGTATATGGTCCATAGGTATCTCCAGGACTCCTTCACAGGGAACTAATGATATTACCCTTAATGTTTATCGCAGGAAGCATATGGTTACAGTTACACCTTGTTACCTTCATCAGTGGCACATGTACGCTTCTCTCATCACACATACATATATGATAATCATGATTTATGCATGTTATAATTGAAAAATAGTTTGGAGTCTCTCTTGCAGAACCTGATTCTTCCCCAAGTCCATATGTTGACTTTTGCTTCGTGCGGGAACCACTGCATCTCTGTACATCAATGATAACCTCTCTTGGGATTTTAACAGTTCCTCTACACAAAGTCAGAAGTATCGCATCAATCATTCATTGTCGTGGCTTCACATTTCCCAGGCCTCGTTTTAAAACATCCATTCCCCCAATTCTTTCTCACTTCCTTTCCAAGAAAACCTTTCCTTTTTTTAGAAAGAATAGTCTGATCAAGAAAATCAAAATGCCATGGCCATCCTTGTCTCTTACTCCGACACAAACTCCAGTTCTATGATGCCTTCGCCACCCTAAGACCTGTCTCAGGGGGAACTCCCCTCCCCCCTTCGTCGGTATACTTCCAGTCGCCCCTATCATCACCTAGAGCCACCTCCCATGAAAACCCACCACCACCACCTTCTAACGCCACCACCACACAACCCGTCTTCACCCTTTCTTCATCTCCCGAGCTTCCCCATTACCCTTTACGTTCGCCACTCAGTATGCCAAAACCCTGTCAGATGCCGGTTGATCTTTCCATTCCCAACCATGAATCTTCCTTCTCCTCTTTTACCTTTGGCAATATGCCACCGCCTTCCAGGCATGTGTCACTAGTCCCCCTTGCACTCTTCCTCCGCCTAATCATGGTGAGGCTGACTCCAAAGAAGACATTCATCTTGCGTTGTTCGTCGCCACCCTGTTCAAAGTCCTGCGACTAGGGTTACTTCCTCTGGTCTATCCTCAAGCATTCTCAGGGGTCCCATGACTCAAAGTAAGAAATATGGTTCCGCCTTTACTCCAGCGACCACTAGTCGAAAACGTCTCCGCAAAGGTATGGTGCCTATCACCCATTCTTCTCCTGTCCATGTTGCTTCTTCTCTAGTAGGGTCCCTTGCACGTGGTTCTCCTACCTCTGAGCAGATTCCCCCCAGTTGTAACAAGCATGAGGCTCGCTTTTTGGCCATTGGGCAGGAAAGGTAGTTTACTGCTAAAGTGGTTCTAACGGGCCGAGCTATACACTAGGAGGTTCGTCAGTTTCTATACATTGAAAAGTTGTGTGCCAAACTTAATACACAAAATTGGATGCATTTGCTTCTAGACACGTATCTTCTGGTGTACAAAGAGAAGTTGTAGAGTTCTATACTAATCTATCTGTTTTGGAAGGTAACATAGCCACTTCAAAAGTTCGTGGCATGGAACTGGTTTTTGACAAGGTGCGTTTAGTCAAGATTTTGTAGATTCAATTTGTTGGCTTGGCGGAGTACGTCTAGGATAAGGATAGGGACTGTGTGCTTACCTCTGCTTCACTCAGGGGCGGGTCACTAACACTCCACGCAAAGTTTCGAAGAGTGAGATGCCCCTATTCTTGAGGTTGCTATTTGAATTGGTTCACAAGGGTATTTTACCACGTGGGGAACATCGATATAAGGCAACCTACAGGGACATAGGTCTAGCCTATGCCATTGACCTCGAGGAACCAATCGATTGGCCTACTTTGATAGTTCGGCATATGGCCTGCATTGTTGATCCTGCTCAAGCCCCTCATCATCTTGCTTTTGGGAATTTGCTGATCTATGTGTTCACGGAGTTCTAGGTCCCAGTTGGTGCAAGTCGTTCCTTGACTGAGAAGAACATGATCGACAAGACGACTGCTTAGGAGTGTGGGTGTTTACCGGTATCTGTTGTTGTTGTTTTGCCTCCTAAGGCTGCTAGCCTAATGTCGCAGATGATACTTGATCTTCAGGCTGCCCAAGCGGAGCAGGTTTGCCTTCAAGAGTAAGTTGAGGACCTGACTGAAAAGCTGGAGGAGTCCCAGGCTGAAGCAAGACGTCTAAAGGATCAACTCATTAGTCAGTAGCAGGACCATAATGCCCGGGTGGACACCTTCCTTAGGATGCTAGGCTTTCCTACCCCCTCTGACCTTGCTCCTTAATTGTTTTTTCTTAACTCCAAACAATCTCTTTTGGTTTTGTTATCATGCATATATTTTGGCTTGGCTGTTGATATTGGCAGGCTTGAAGCCACCCTATTTTGTTGTATATTATTGTGCATGATTTTTCTTGTGCTATATCGTTGCTATGTGTGGATGGCTAATATCTTAGTTTTTGATATGTTGTGCCTATTGTGCTTTAGGCCCTTGTGCTTATTATCCTGTCTATTAATTTTTTCCAGGTCTGCCTCATTTCTTTTTGATATGCCAAAAGAAGGAAGATGGTGTTATAGAAGAAGCAATTACAGTGTTTGTCATCATCAAAAAGGGTGAATTTGTTGGGTTCTGGCAGATGCACTTGAACTATTTTTATGATGACAAACGGAACCAGGTTTTCAGAGCTGCACCAGTGGATGGAAGGCTCAATCCAAATTAAAGATAGATTGTTTTACAAGGAAACCAAATTAGAGCAGGAACTCGATAAAGGAAGGCAATCAAGAAAAGGACTCCTTTGAGGAAAAGAAGCGTGTGCCCTACTCAACATAGGAGTCATACATGGAAGGTCTCTAGGGTTTAACATAAATACAATCTTCAACCTTATGAGACATAACTTTTGCAATCGGAAAACTGTGAGAGCATTCAAGTAAGAGCACGGGCACTTGGCGAGAGCATTCAAGCAAGATCTAGAGTTAGGTTTTCTTAATTGTTCAATTCTTCTTGACAATCTTCTTAGAATTTTTATTTAGGAAAAAATACTGTAAGAAGTTTTTTCTTTGAGTGAGTTGTAATTGAGAGTGGGTTTGACTTTCAATAGTTGAGTTTATGGAGTGAGTTGTAAGTTGACTTTGCTCGTTTGAAGTTAGTGAAATTGTTAAAATCCTACTAGTGTAGGTAGTGATTGTTTCTCTTTTGAGCAAGGAGTTTTTCCACTATAAAGTGCTTGTTAACTTTACTATTTTCTTTGTGCGTGTTGGTACTGCTTATTAAACCTGATTCACTAGCAGCATAGGGGTACAAATCCTTTGATTATTCCCTGCGAAGCATCATTGCAGTGCATGTACTAATATATTTCCATCTATCAATAATATAAACTTAGTATATGGCTTTGGCCTTGGTGACAAAAAATAAAAAATGTAGCTAGGAACGTAGTTGCTAATCCGCTGTAATTTTCTCATATATCATAGTTAACAAAAAGTAATGCTAAATAATATTAGCGATAAATTTTATTGTTTATCTATAAAATTTATTTGTTGCTAAATTCAATTTTTAATAGTGATAGCTTGTATGTCGTTGCAACCTACAGTCAAGCATGACAAGTCAAGTAGGACAATCTTAGTGATTTAATTGATTGTTTATTTGACATTTTACCATATTGATGAATATTCGATTTCTTAATTTGTAGTTCCTTCTCCAGATTTTCTTTTTTCACCTCCAGTTTTTATTTTTTATTTTGAAACAAAAAGGAAAAGGCAAGATGTATCTACATGGCCTTAATAAACATGGTCCAAGGTAAATTAGGGCATGCAGTTACTCCTGGCCCAAGGGAAGTGAGCATTAAAGTTGGGTGGAGTATAAGTTGGAGATAATATTCACTAGCATACTAAATAATGTGACCTACATGACCTCAGCATAGGCAAATAATTTTTTCCCAATTTAATACATGTCACTATATTGAAGAGAAATATAGAGTATATCTCCCCAAGAACCAAACAATACAATGAATGCACTCATGGTAGTGCCATCCTAAAGATGTGACAATTAGAAACTCTTAAATCATTGGCTTGTACGCTCAAAGAAACGTAACGTCAAATAGAGGCAAATCCAATATTTAGAGGTCTCAAATGTCATAAGATTTAAAATGGATAAATAGGTCCATTTTTTTTTAAATGAATCGAATGTCATATGATTTGTTTTTTTCTAAAAAGAAAAGGCCTATTCTTTAAAATGTTGAGAAAAAAACATTCCAGACTAAAAATTTGAACATGTATAGACTATCTAATTAATATCATTATATTTATATTTTATTGTTATATGTTTTTACAGATATATAATTGAGAAAGATTAAGAATTGTAGCTTCAATCCATTTATCTTCACTTAGTGTGAATTCAATAAAAGATAAAAATAACTTTTTTACATTTAAATAATTAATATAATATTATGCAATATCTTTTATTTTGTATTTTATTTTATCAAAAGGATATATATAAACCCTGTTGGGCAATTTAACTGCTCTTCTCCCCCGACAAAACAACCGTTAGAGATCAATTATATGGAACATGCTCGAAACATTTATCAACAGATTAATAATTAGTAAAAGTGAAAGTAAACAAAAATAATCAAGAATTAATTAAAATAAAAACGAAGCAAGTTGAATAATAAAGAATAATAAAACAGAAGAATAATTTAAAAAAATATAAAAGAGAGAGAGCCGAAGCTTTTCATCGCAGTAACCAAAAGAGGAAGCCAAAAATACTAGTGCATGCTGCAAGTCAAGTTCAATCCCTCATCTTTTAGGTGTCACATTCAACCCTTCACCACTGGCCTCAATAACGTTTTTGTTGGCAGGCTTAATATATATACAATTTCTCATACATATACACATGTATATATAAACTGTTTCACTGAGGCATCGAGTGCCGTGGCACCCCAACCTTACACGTAGATCCGCCTCTAACGTCAAATTTAACTTTTGATATATGTATATATAACAAATATAAAATATTCTCGTGTTGTTTATTTTTTTAATATTTTGAATCCATTAGCGACTGGAAATATTTTATATTAGAATTTGGGTAGTGGTAGAGTATACATGTACGTGTGTCGTCATTGTTTTGGATTAAGTGTTGGTAGATATATATGGAAGTTATTAATAGATGGCTGCCTGGATTTATTGATATAGTTGGTACTTTAGTTATGTTCCAATAATACAGTTGCTGAGACTTTTGTCCCTCTTTAATTTTGCAAGCTGTGACATAATGCTGAGATATTATTATATATAGATATACAGAACTGACAACTAATAAGATGTTGAGGTTTCTTCTACACCATTCACAGTTTCATGTCTGTCGTCATCCCTCTTTTTCATGGGGTATCTCTATTCATTAACACTCACTCAGCATCACTAGTGATTTATTACTGGGATCGTTTGGTTAACTGAGTACTTGGATTAGTTATCCTCGGATTAGCTATCCCACCATGTATATGGGATAACTTATTCCATCACTATTGTTATCCCAAACTTAGCAACTAAACATGATACCAAAATTTTATCTCTTTGCTATTTTATTATCCAATGATTATTTATTTTTATTCCTCACACCAAATGACCCCCACACATATCCTAATTTTGAACTGGTCAAAAATGCCTTGTTTATCAGGTTTTAAAAATGATTTAGAGTCATGACTTAATTTCTATAAAAGTATATTATGAAATTTATTAGTCTTGAAATGTGAATTCTTTAATTTTGCGAAATCAATGAATTCTAAGTAAGATTTTTTTTTTTAAACTTATTTTATTAAGAACTATCCAAAAAGGGAGTTCCTTAATCTAATTGAACGAGAAGGTGTATATATATTTCATTTGTATGACGAAAAGAGAAGCAAGGAAAATGTTTTTATAAAGTCAAGTGAAAGAAATGGCAAATACAAATTGAAATCAGGAGTATGCGTAAGATATATATAAGGGGTATGTATTATACAAGAAATGATATATTGGTGTATATAAAATGATATAGAAGTATGGAATAATATGGATATAAGAAAATATGTAGGTGATGAGAGGTATATGAAAACGTGTATATAAAATAGCAATATATGTATAGAGTATATGAAATAGCATGGATGTATAAGGTATATGACAAGTGAAAATAGGAGTTAGTGTTCATTTGGAGTGGCTTATTTTTAAGTGTTTTTAAGAGACAAAATAACAAAATAAATCAAAAATCATAAGTTAGAAATCCTAACATATGACTTTAGGCTTATAAGTTATTAGTCATAAGTCAAAAGTCAATTCATGCAGGCTCAGAATAGGAGGTAAACATAATATATTTGGACTTGTGAAGTAAGTAGTATGTAAAAATCTATACCTTTATTTGTCTTGATTTTAGAAGAAAAAACTACCTAATTATACAAATATTCATACCATATTTACTAATTCTCCCTATAGCTTGAAACAATTATACATTCTCTCATTAATTAATAATTTCATACTTGATTTCAAGTTAGATACACCAAGATAAATATATTTTTACTGTCAGAGATACACTCTGAAGTACAAATATACAGGAAGAGGCAAGTGAGAGATAGATAAGCAAACAAGAAAGAGAGAGAAGCAACTAAGAGAGGAGAAAAGCAAGGTGTATTCCATGTAGATGCAAATCACACTTGATACATGTATTTGAGATATCAAATACATTTTGAAATAGACATATAGGGCGAGAGAAGCGAGGGAGGGAGGGAGAGAGGTGAGAGAGAGGAGAGAAAGGTGTGAGTGAGAGAGATTAAATGTATCTCGAATACATGTGAATCCTCTTCAATATAGAATATTTGGAATAAATTATACCTTATTTTGATCCTATATATCTGTGATACATATATCTGAACACAACAAGTACATTTATCTGAGAATTGAAATTTGACAGGAATAATAATTTTGAAAACTCATGGAAAGACACATAATTAAGACCTAATCTAGTGGGATTGTGTGTGTCCATTTTGGAATGGACTTGGGCCAACTTTGCTTAAGAGCCCAGTTTTTGCTCTTGTGAATAGTTTGAAGAAAGGTTTGGGCTTGGCCCAATAAGTAGTATTGTAGCACCTCAAGCCTTTTTTAATAGGAAAATTACTTGAAAAGACCACTTAATTATATGAATAATGGGATTTTTTAAATATTCAAATATGAAAGTTTATTTTACGTATATAGCAGTTTTAAATAATTAAAAAAGATAATCATAATCCCTAATTTAATGCTATAACATATTATCTATTTACCTTAAATTAAGAAATTCTTTTTAATCTTTAATAAAATATTATAAAAAGAATACCAAATATTTTTCTCTCTCTAGTCTATATAATATAAAATATTCTAACCAAATATTTTTATCTCTACTATAATCAATATTAATAGTATTATTTTAATATCACTCCTTATTTTCAAAGTCAATTATTATTATATATGAAACACATATTTATGGAATAAGTTTATGGAATACTTATTCATGGTGTAATTTTACAGAATACTTATTATAAGTTTATGAAATACTTATTTATGGAATAAGTTTATCGAATACTATTCTTGGTATAAGTTTATTATTTTGAAAGTATGACATATAATTTTCATGATATAAGCTTTTACATCTAAAATATACCATATATTGTTATAGTATAAACATAATTTATAGCTATACCGATTATTGTTTTATTTTCTGTACAAATTTATGAAATAAATGATCAAGGTATAAATTATTATGTCGTAGGTATTTTGTTAAAAAAGTTATTTATTACATATGAATATATTTTTATCTGTCACGACCGGCCTCACACGTGTAGGTATTGTCCGCTTTGGGGCGTTACGTATCGCCGTCCCCCTCACGGTTT